>JAHWFP010232392.1:60365-75898 GCA_023313725.1 Lithobius niger | reverse complement strand
CCCCCCCCCCAAGCCGGGTCGTAGCCTTGTATTCTAAAGAAATCAGCGTGAATTTGACATTTTTCCTGCAGTTGAAAGATGAAATTTTCATACGAATTTATTTGAAATTTGAAACCAAGGCCTGCTGTAGTTAGTGGGGGGGGGGGGGATGTGGCAATTGTGGAGCCCTGCAAAGGTAGCGTATTTTAAAGAAATAAGCGTAAATTAGAGCTTAGAGATGCAATTTTTGTACAAATTCATTAAAAAATATAACAACTTTTTTCATGAAACACGGGCCAGCTGTATTCCCGGACAGTCCAATGCGACGCTGCACGTATGGTGAAAGTCTGCACAGTGAAATTTTAACGTAGGTTAGGTGCTGTTTCTAAACTAGTGGGATGTCTGAGGGAAGTGAGGAAAACTGTTTCTCAACTCGAGGCGACTGATCCAAACTCCTCCCACTTTACGTAGGCGTGACATCATGGAGCTGAGATGTTGCTGAGGAAAGTGATGCAAGTTTTTTCTCGCTCACTTACTGTTCAACATGGCTGCCATCACGCATTAGTAGCTGAGGTGGTCGTGTTTCTAAACTGTAGGAAGTGAGATATGGAAAATGTCTAAATTTAGAAACAAAACTTAATTAAACAGAGTTTAATAAGCATTTGTGTTATGTTCTTAATAATATTTGTCTCGCTGAAAATAGATGTGCAGCGATTATTGCTAATTTTTCTAATATTGAGAACGACAAGTAAGGCAGTGGTGTTTCTAAACTGATCGGTTTTGGTGACGCTGAGGGGCGTGGCTTAGAGGAATCCATCTCACTCTTCCCTCTAGCTTAGAAACACGCCCTTAGCCACGAAAGGAAGTATGATCACTGTCGTGTGAAAACTGACTGCGTGGAGTCGCGACCCAGTACGAGAGGGAGAGGGGGGTTACCACGGACACTTCGACGCCACGTTCCTTTATACCACTCCTGACGAGATTGATTCCTTTTCTTTATGTTTAATCGCAAAGTGTCATTAAGCAAGGTGGAGTTGGCAGCACGCCCCCGTTGCGCACGAGCTGGCTGCATGACCCAATCACTTAGTCAGGTGTGTTATGTATGTATGATTAGCTTCTCACACTTCACTCGTCCACTCAAGGTGAACAACTCAAAATAATCACAGTAATAGTAATCATGTAATGAGGGTGTAAATGCATGGGCGCTCCGAATCGTGGAAATATTTCCATGAAGAAACAATGGTGTTATTTTCTGCCGCGACCCAATTTTTGCTTTGATGCCGCGGTAATTCGGTGAAGATTGTGGTTCGGCTGTCTGTATATTCGCCGCTCGCCCAACGTGTTATTTATGGGGGTCGATCGACAACAGCTATTTTTTTTTTATTTATTAATTTCCAGTACTCAGCATTCGTGCTACGAAGCTTATTCAGCTCGTATGTAGCGTACTCCTAGTCAAAATTTACTCGTAGTGAAAAATTATATGTCGTAAAAGAAATACAGGGTATCTCAAAAGTTAGCCTCGACCCCTCTTTCCCCCCCCCCCCCCCCCCCCCCACAATAACCTTTTGTACTTTTGGTATTGGAAAATAAAAGGCGGAATGTAAATCCGCGGGGGTCACCAAGGCGGGGGAGGGGGATAACTTAAAAAATTTCCAATGGAAAGAAGGGGTTGAGTGTCACGTCGTTCGAAAGAGCATAAAGCTGATAGGCCTGGAGTGGAGCCAAGAAAGCAGCTCCCATCTCAGCTGGCCTTGATATGAAAGGTGTATAGCGCCGGTGCACACGTGCGTTTTCTGGACGCGCGGCGACGCAGCCAATCAATGCACACGTGCGTTTTATTAACGCGCGTTGACGTTGCGGTGCCGCTTCGGTGACGTATGTGCGCGTTCGGTTCCCTAACCTCGTGTACAAAAAAATATAGTTTGAAACCATTGAGACGATATTGCTTTTTTCGCCTACCTCGTGAGCAAAAATATATTTTAAAACCAATGCGACGAATTTTGGTACATTGATGTACTAATTTAAGACGTACCAGGAGAAAATGTTATACATCCCTTGCAGATTAACTAAAAAATTCGGATAAGTTCTTTAATTACTTCCCAATGAGTTTTCAATCATTTCTGCAGCAACATTTCATATTTCAGGATAGTTCTTTACTCCCCCAATAAACAATTCCATGTCTATTTCTTCGAAATTGGACGCCATTTTCGGTAACGCTTTTGCGATAAACGGCGGACGTGTGCACCGCTCAAGTCACCCAAGGTACTCAGGGACGCAATTGCGTTTTTTTAACGCTGCGGTACCACGGGGGGGGGATTGCGGTGCAAAACAACCGCACGAGCGGCGGGCGGTAACGCAACGACGACGCAGGTACGTGTGCAGTACCCAACAGATGGCACGTAAACCAAACCACAAATGCGGTACCGCACGTTTGCACCAGCGCTTAGTATCCGCAACTGCCTCCAGGACCCTGCGTATGCTTCGAAGAAGTAAGATGCAATATCTAACTGAGCTGTACTCCTTAGCTTGTGATCCTAGATATCTATCGTACGTCCATCGATCTCTCGCTTATGCAATAGTAGAATTAGAGCGAATAAGACTTAAAGTAGTAGTCGTCCAAATCATTATACCGGGTAACATAATCCTTTCCATTTGGATGGTAAGTTCGTATTTATATTAAAATTTTGTTTAATACCTTTTTCTTTGTTTGTTTTGGTCAGGCTCTGTGGTTGATGGACCCGAAGGACGTAACGGAAACGGACCACGACGATTTCTTCCGGTTCGTGTCCGGTTCGTACGACCGTCCCCGCTTCACGCTCCACTACCGGTCGGACGCGCCGCTCAACGTGCGATGCCTGCTGTACGTGCCAGAGGGCAAGCCGGGATTGTTCGAGATGAGCCGGGAGACGGAGCTGGGCGTATCCCTTTATTGCCGAAAGGTGCTCATCAAAAACAAGGCAGACAACTTGCTGCCCAAATGGCTGAGATTCGTCAAAGGTAAAAAAAAAAAAACGGTAATAAAACGTGTATAATGTAACAAAGGAGGGAATAAAATGGGGGAAAAATGCGTGGACGTTATGATATTCATCCACCTGTTAACCCTGAAGGTAAATGATTTCAGGGAAATGGGCGGAGTTGGGGGTAGATGTACTTGAGGTATTAAATTTAATTACTGAAGTAGTGAAGTTCATGAAGTAGTGTAGGAGTGTAAACTGACGTTTAAAATGATTTACTTATAATGATAGGCCTTTTATAACTCCTAATTTACAAAAAAATAACTAAATCTACGTCTAAATCGAAATCTAGTCTATTATATAATAAAACGAAAAGAATTTGAGGTTTACCAATTTTAGTGCCATTTTTTAGTCACCTGATGCCGTTGTTAGCAGAGTTTTAATCCAACTGTAGTTTAAATAACATGCATTTTTCGATGCGGCATTTTTGAATTTTTTATGAATGTTTGTTATTTTAAGGAAAAAAATTGTAAAAATGTAGCCATCTACATTAGTAAAAACTTGTTGTAGTAAGTACAGCAAGTGTTGGAAAACGGCCATCTGAGCCACAGGCCTGAAAAAAATAAAAACAATGTGGAATACAACAACATCCTCTCATAATGACATTATTCGATTATTATATTCGGATTACTGTTGGCACTAAACAGAAAATTGATTGTTGTGAATACACTGAAAACACGTACATATACATGAAGCATTGTTTTATACTTTTAATGGACAATACAACGCTTCATTTAATATTAAACCGCTGGCTAAAGGTTCTGTCGTTGTGGACGATTAAAATTAAAGGATTAGTGTAACTCGGTTAAATATTGAAAGCTTTTTACTTTCTTCCCAGAATCAAGTAAAAAAAAAATAGCATACATACACGTGCCTATGGAGTCTGGGGATGGGTCAGGACCATGCAGCGTGATGCCAACCCAAGCCTCATTACACCTTATGAGGCAGTAACCGCTTGCTAAGTTAAGTCCAGTAAGGGGAGGCGCTGATTGAGTGAGCGAAGCGAACGGAAATGAGCGTTTGTTAGCCAATGTCCGCAAAACTACATAGCCGGGATAGAAGCCTTTTATTTACGAGAGTTAAAAAAGGTCTTCTGTAATAACAAGTGTAAATGAGTTGCCCTTAAGGAAAACAAGATGATTTTACTCGATGGGAGACAACGCATGTAAAATAAATGATATCAAAATAAAAGTTTGAAGTGCGTTTTACAATCGTACGTCTGAGATTTATTATTCTATCAGCAAAAAAATGTCGGAGGTGGGTTCGAACAAAGCCACTGAGCTAGCGGTCTGTGGGAGTGAAGTTAGTTCCGCTAGCAGGATCTGGTTCGAATACACGGAAGCTGATGCATTTTACAGACATCATGCCTTATCTGACGTCTGGAGTGTAGTTTTGTCATATCCTTGAGCAATTTATTTGGCATTATGACATGTTTGTAAAAAGGTAGGATAGTTTTATTATTATGCTCCAGCCAACGACATTTACTCTGCTGAACTTAAAGGGCAATTACATCCATTTTGGCATGCATGCTTTACTTTTGGATCACTTACACAATAACTAAACACATGAATTGCCGTAAGAATACGTTACGTACGTCCGTTACAACAATTTAATTAATGCATCGCCAAAACACGACACCGCCCTTGTTTTGCTGGAACGCGCAGAAATTAATGCTGACAGATGTCACTTTTCGATTACGACTCACAGCCGGTTGACGTAGCTCTATTGGCTGTGAGAGCTCAAGCGTCCGACAGCCTTAGCTGGCCGACAGTTGTAGTGGCCAGCTAAGGCCGTCAGACACGTGAGCTCCTCACAGTCAATACAGCTATCTCAATCGGCTACGAGTCGAAATCGAAAAGTGACATCTGTCGGCATTAATTTTTGCGCGTTCCAGCAAAACTATGGCGGTCTCCGTGTCGTGTTTTGGTGATGCATTAATCAAATTGTTGTATCGGACGTACGTAACGTATTCTTACCGCAGTTCTTGTGTTTAGTTATTGCGTAAGAGATCCAAAAGTAAAGTATGCATGTCAAAATGGATGTAATTGCCCTTTAAAGCAAACAAATAAATTAAATAATTCAATAAAAATTGTCAATTAAAAAACAAAAAATACAAACAGTTAAAGGTACATTCATCCCAGTAGGCTTACCCGTATGACTCAGTATTGCAACATTACTTCAGATGCGTGTTAATATTGCAAAGGCGTTCCTTTTCCTATTATTTTATTCCCGTAGTGGAGAAACGGTATTGCTACATTCACGCTAGCCATCTAAATGTTGCAAAAGCCATTTTGCGCAGGATGCTCGAATATGGTGATAAGGTATGTCCTTTTAATGCTCCGTTTTGGTTCGCTTTGGTTTTGGGTGAAGTGGGGGTGGGGGAGGTTGGCACTGGCCTCCTCAACCCTCAACTTTTCCTGTACCACTGATTAACCTTTTCTATAGCTCAGTGTCCAATTGGACACCTACTGAACTCGAAAAAAACTTAAGTCCTGGTGCACAACGTGAGCTTTGAGGCATCCCCGGGAACCATGATCAAAGTGAGCCAGCACAGCCTGGTGGTCAGCGTCCCCGACTAAAACCCTAGTGAATGACCGTTTTGGTTCCCATGACCGGCGTACACTTAAATAATTGCATGCCCAAAGGATTAAATATATTATAAAATCTAGCGCAAAACCACGGTGGCATTCTACGTGTGAAAACGAAAAATGTAGGGAATTTATCAAGTCTGAAAACGTCAGGGAAAAAATCGGGGAATATGACAAACATATACTAAAAGTCTGGGAATTTTGAACATTTTTGGATAGTCGTTTTTCTCTAAAAAGAATACCTAATTCGTATTTCATGTTGTGTTTATAGAATCATAGGAGTTGAGTTGTGTTTGGACGGATAAGCAACTCCCAGCTCAAATGCATAGCCGTGGTGCGTAGTCTTCGATGGCAAGCGTGACTCGCGAATGTATCCCAGAATACAAAGCGCGTCTGCTACTTCCGCCTGACCACGCCGCCATGAGGTAGTCGCGATTGATCCGCTCGTAGACGAATGGAATTCCACCGTAGGCGGTGGAATTTTCTGTGAAATACGCCCTGTACTACGTTGTTTATGTTGTACCAAACGTATGTAAGATAAGAGATTGTTATATTGCCAGGCGTAGGTGCCATTGTGTTTTGTAACAAAAGTTTGACAGTAGAACAAAACCTTAACGCCGACTGCAGGGGAAGTAAATATCGTATTTTTGTAACACACGAGACAGGGTGCTTATGAATGCATGATATTTGCAGGAAAACCGGTGTAGAATGAGTCACCTTCTTGTGACAACAGTAAGTTAAACCAAGTTAAAATGTCGTAGCAGCAGAAAAATTGAAAAAAATTACTAAATCCAGTTTAGTACTGCGTTATACTAAGCGTCGTCTACTTTCTCCGCCTTGTTGAAAGATGGTTTAGAGGGATTAAACCTAGTGCGTTGGGTGTAAATTTCCGATCACGCGGCCACGAGTGCCGATTGGCGTCGCGGTACGTCCTTTGATGCCGCGTTCTTAAACTTGCGGTTTAGTCAAATTGCTTATCCATCCAAACACAACTCCTATGATAGAATCTTCACTATACGCGGGTGTAAAATGTCATGTTGTTCTTGTTCGTTCTTGTTTCATTTCTGAAAAAGCAATAGGCCTAAGTAATATAAGTGTGTTTCTAGTTTTGTTCATATTATGGCATTCGCACTCATTACCAATAGCCTACCACTTAGGACAGTTTAATTTTTAAAATAGCGAAACGATAAGATAAACTATTTGCACAAATGTAAAAGAAAAATTTTATTCTGGTGCTGTGCCTTCTTTGAACGGAAAAAAATTCAGGGAAAAATGTCAGTATAATGTTAACGACAATAACGCCATATTGGCTACGACCTAACAGTGTGTTTGTCGTCTCTGGAGCTAACATCCGGAGAGATAGCTACAAGGTGCACTCGATTAAAATGGAGGGGAAAACAACAGCACTTCTAGACAATGCAGTAATTTGAGAGAGCGGAATTCTTAGCCTTCAAAAAAACGTTGTTTTCTCCGATTCCTTCTGCTGCGAGGTTGTAATCGGAAAAAAAAAGATTTCACTTGCTAAAAATTTAAGCAACTTCCAACAAATCGACTAAAATAGCGCGTTTTAGGCCTAAGAAATAAGACGCCCTTCTTTCCCCCCACCAGTGTCCCTTGCAGCTATCCAAGTTACTGGCTCCAGCCATAGCGTTAATATAGAATATTATGACGTTACTGTCACTGCTGTATTGGTCTGGAAAACTTGGAAAAATCCGGGAATTTCATAATGAAGTTTTGAACGCCATCCTGAAAACACACAGGTAAAAAATATTCCAATTTCCCGTTTAACTGAGAATGTTGCAGAATCGATTGATTTTAGTTGTTAAAAGCGCCGTTTTAATTCTCTCGTGCAGGTGCGTATGGTCGGATGGCAAATGGTTGCATGCTAACAGATGCTAAAACACGTAGAAGGCGATGCGCGTGACCCGTGACCGTTGTAGCGTTGATACCATGGTCGTATACACCTCACACTATAATGCGATGATGGGAGGAGGCGGGAATGGTGTTGCATCGCGTCACGCCATCTCCAGATTTGATATTTACATATCCGTGTCTGTCTGTTGCAGGTGTGGTCGATAGTGAAGACATTCCGCTCAACTTGAGCCGAGAGCTGCTGCAAGATAGCGCCCTCATCAGGTAGAATTTGAAGTTAGTAATAGTATGGCGGTATAAACAGTATTGCTAAGCCAAAATAGTGCAAAATTGGTAAATCGGCATTTTAATTTCGGTTGATTTGATTTTAATCTAATTTATTATTATGTCTTTTTTATGTAATGCTTAATTATGATTGTGAAATTATTGATTAAAAGACGCTGCAGTAAAAGCTTTTTTTTCAATAGTTGGGTAGGGGTTAGGGGACCGGTCATTATTTATGGGGGGGGGGGGTGATTGCAGGAAGAAATAGAAATGTGACCCCCCTTCTTCAAAACCCTGAAAACAATTTTAACCCTCCTCTTCACTCAAGATCCAAAAATATCAAGATAATGTGACCCCTCCCCCCCCCCCAAAAAGGGAGGGGGAGTTTCCACAACAAGGATAGTGGGGGGGGGGGGGTCTCCCACTTTCTTTTTTTTTTTCATGTTTTTTGTGGGAGAATTTCCCTCCCGGTCCGTTTTTTTTCACACTTTAAATCTCCCCTTTACGGCCCACGCATGTTGTTCTTGAAACTTGACCACTCAAAACTACCTAATTAAACCGAAATCGCTAACAATAAAAAGGGACAGCCTTTGATGCTATATATAACAATGTAAAACCTTCGGCCTAAGCATCTATGTTAAAACACCACACCATTCTTGACGTTCACTTGTATGTAATTGAATCCTTGCTTTGTTGAGCGAACTTCTTTATTGTATGCAAGTGTCATTTATTAGACCAATGCACTCCTCGTTATACCAGCTATCTCAACAGCTATATTCTCGCTTGATATCCATCCGCATTATGAGCGAATTCTTCTTGCCTGAGATACGTCACCTTTTACATGGCGTTACAGCTTCTTTTGGCCGCCATTAACAAGGCCTAACAATTCTACTGCAAAGAATTCCTGTTTGATCCTTAAAAGTAGCTATGCGTAGTTTGGCCTTGTTATGGAGGCTGTTTACACACCATGAACTTTAACTGCACAAACTTCCGTTTATGTTTGGAGCCTGGACTAGGATACAACGTGAGAACATTATACCACATGCCATGGCTGTTTGCTGTGACGTGCATATCACGTTACTGGGCTAGTCCAATCAGACGGCCAAACAGCCGTTGTTCTCGTTCGTCATTGGCTAACTCATGGTGACGTCACGGCAAACAGCCATTGCGCATGGTTTAATGTGCTGGAGAGGGAGGCCAATCCCTTAACACGAATATAAGCAGTTCAAACCTACTTTGAGTTCCTTTGGCACATCAGCAAACACGAAAAGTATTGGCATAGGGAAGCTTCATGTTTGAACGATTATAGGCCTGACCTCTGTTTAGACGCAGGCGTTGATTGTTTTATCTAGGCTATCGGTTTCTCGGCCCGTGGAGTGACCGTACCATCGCTCTGCTCCCTTCGTGCCCAATAGCAGGTAATTCTGTCCGCCTGTATTCTTCCCACGTTTTTTTCATGTTTCTTATTTGTGACCGAGGCACATACGTGTTAATTAGTGCTGAAAATTAAAATTGTCTGTCGTTGTTGTAACTCTTGAGTGAATTTCTCCAGTCTAGTCAGCGGGTATCTTTGCTCTTGATCACGTTACAAACTTAAACCTGCAAACAGACACAGTTGAGAGCCTAAAGTTTATTAAAATGATTTTTGAGGTGTCTTTTTCCAATTTTGAATACCGAAAAATCGGTCGACTCAGCAGTTTTACTTTGGTTGACACGCAGAACCAAAAGTCAGAGGTTTTCTCCTCAAAACTTGCGAATTTTTGACAACCTTTACTGGTTGTCTTCCTATGGTTGGCTTAACTGCCTAAAGAAGACAACTAGTAAAGGTTGTCGAAAATCCGCACGTTTTGAGGTGAAAACCTATGAAAACCTTTGACTTTTGGTTCAGCGTCATTGAACTGTGAGTATCTGTCTTTTCCAATGTTTAAATTATTACAGAGCGGGATGGGATAAGTTCCAGAATAGGCCAGTCATGAAAAAAAGTGCTATTCCTGAGATGGTGTGGACCAAAAGTCAACTAACAATTACTGTTTTTAGCCTTATACCCTAAAATGTGACTGTAAAATGTGAGGGTAACCTCGAACAAATGCCATCTATAACAAAGGCAGGATTCCACAGACACATCATCAGGACAAAGATAATGAGATCACAAAGTATTAGTCCAGCTGCACTTGGCTTAGCGACAGCTGAAAGCTTAACACGGCCTAGCCTAAGCTTCGTGAGACATGGTGCTACTAACAAAAATCAAGAGATGACGGAGAAGGGGAGTTCGTTTTGCTCGACTGGTAACTTTCGTACAAGCTAATGGTAGAACCATTTATGTTTTGCATGAGACGACAAGACGATACTTCCATCAGGTTCTGTGTATCTCAATTTTAACCATGGAATTTCCACCTTGTTATCCAAGATTAATGTGCGTTATTGGGAATTAGTGCGTTAATGGGAATTAGTGTGTTAATGGGAATTAGTGCGTTAATGGGAATTAGTGCGTTAATGGGAATTAGTGCTTTAATGGGAATTGGTCCCAGTCTCCGTCTTGTTTCGTCAACCAATACCTAACGTTGATCTCGATCTCGATCTCATCTCGTCTGCCGAGACCTGGAATTGGTCTCGATCTCGTTGAGGCGAGAAAAGACTTGCCTAGATCGTAACATAGATCCCGGGGAATCCAAATTTTGGTTTTATTTCGATTCTGTGTGACGCCCCAGTGTTTTAAGACATGTAACATATTATAGTCTTTAACGAAATATACACAAATCGTTGTAATTAATGTGGAGGAAAGTAGAAAGCCAGCCAAACTCTTACACTAGAAAATGTGGAGGTACTGTAAGTCACCGTTATGCACTTAAAGGTTCGTCGGAGTGGCGTGATCCGGATTCGAACTGGCAATCCAATCTGTCCCCAGATCACTGCCTTTGTCAGTGTGCCTACTCCTCCACGGGCATAAAGACTCACTGAACCCGTTATTAAGGTCACAGCAGTGACTAATACCGATTTCACATTGGTAAATTCAAGTGGCCCTGGCCGTGCCAAGGAGGGCTGGGCACCGTTTTATTAACCAATGCGAATTCGGGCCGGCCTAGGGACGGGCCGGTATTTCGACAGCCTGTCCGGCCTGGCCAAGACCGCTTTATTAACTAACGCGAAATCAAACGCTTAAATCGGAATGGTTTATGAATGGTGCTGCAGTGTAGCAGCATAAAGTGGAAAGTGTCAACTCCCACAAACCGACCCGTGGCGGTGCTGTAAATCGTGATCAGCGAGCCGTGGAATTAACCACCGCGAAAGCGAGCCGGCCGGACCAGCACTGGCCCCGATTGGCTATGGCCGGCCCGCCCCAGTCCTGCCTGGCCGCTTGAATTTACCAATGAGAAATCGGTATAAGGTTCCATTCGTCCGAGACTACTTCCAGCTGTAGGCAATGGAAAAGAAATACAAATAAATACAAATTTCAAACACTCAACGAAGGATAAAATAAGGAAAGAGGAAATTATATAAAGAAAGAGGAAGACAAGCCAGACAGCGAAAAATTGTACTCTAGAAATTACTTAGAACAGTAAGCCACCTTTATATTACGTTTCGTCGGAATGGTATGATCCGGATTCGAACTGGTAACAATCTGTCCCCAAGTAACTGAGGCCTTTTTCAATATGCCCACTCCTTCACTGACGTAAAGATGACTGAACCCGTTATTAAGGTCACAGTAGTGACCAGGGCTCCGTTCAACCGAGAATGCTTGTGACCATAGGCAATAAAGGAGGAATACAAATAACTACAATGGCTGCATTTCTTTGTATACCTTTTTCCAATGCCTATGCCCGCAAGCATTTTCAGTCGAATGGAGACGTGGTTACTGCTGTGGCCTGAATAACGGGTTCCATGAGTCATCTTTATGCTGGTGAAGGATAAAGATAAGCAATGAGCGAGAACGATAAACGCCGAAGACATGATGTCAGTGATCTCGGACGGACTGGGTTGCCAGTATGAACCTGGGTGATACCGCTCCGATGAAATGTAATTGCGTAAAGGTGTCTTATATGCACTACCGTATTTCTATTGTATGATTTTCACTGTTTAGTTTATTTTCTTCTTTCCTTTATGTTGTCTGTTTTATTCTTACATAAGCTTTTAGTACGTACTAAATAAATACAAACTGTGTCTTTAATTAGTGAATATTATAATAATAATAATTTTATTGCATCTAATCTTTATTACAATTAACAATACAGTAACGCCTACAGCATCATAATCCTCGGAACTATCAGCGATAGTTGTGTCAGTTTCAATACTATCTTTTTCAAAAGAACAAACATACATATTATTCGACACTCACTACACCATTGGTGATATATGACAGAAAATAATAATAATAACAGCTTTTTTTTATTTTGGTTAGGTTAGGCAAAAGTGGGTCGAGACCAAACGAGACTTCGGACATTCACTTGCATCTTGTCTTGTTCTGACACGTAACCTCTTGGTCTCGTCCTCGTCTCATCTTGAAACACTAGAGCCCTTTGAATAACCCCCACCCCTCACATACACACGCACTGGGCCTATGAAGGAAAATATCGTATGAAGCTACTTTTTAGAATCTCTCTTTTTTGTGGCCAGTTTCGTCAGGTTACTTACTTCCTTTGTCAGTGTAGTTCCATAACTCTTGGAGCTCATTTGTTGCTACTGTTTTTAGCTGGTCGGGGCGTCCCTTTTTTTTTTGTGGACGGCCATTGTGCGTTGTTCTCAGTCTCGTTGTCATCAGGTTGGTGCCGTGCCTCCTTTGTGAAGCAAGAGATGTTGGGTACTGATAGGGGGAAAACAGAGAAAGGAGAGGAGGACGAAGTAATTAATGTGTCCCTCGTGAGAGGAAAAGAGGAAGAGAAGAAGAGCGCCTCTTCTGAAAAGAAAGAGAGGCAAGACTAGTCATTAGGACAAACAAAATAAGACAACAGCGAAGAAGTAGGCAATGTTAACACTTGTGAGAGACTCTTGTTACAGGAGATACATTGTAGGAAGCATCCCATGGAATTCACCAATTGGGACAATGTGTATAAGCTACATTAGGAGTAGAGGAAACGAGATGTAAGTCAACTTAGCAGAAGAAGAGGACTTCCTGTTTGAAGAAAGTGAAGCAAGAATAGTCTTTAATGCTGACTGCTTGCTTCGTTTACCCTTTACCTTGTGATTTCTTCTTTACTCAAGAATATTCATTAGGTCAAACAGAATAAGACAACAGCAAAGAAGTAAGCAATGTTAACACTTGTGAGGAACTCTTGTTACAGGAGATACATTGTAGGAAGCAGCCGATGGAATTCACCAATTGGGACAGTGTGTACAAGCTACATCAGTAGAGGAGAAGAGATGTAAGTCAACTTAGCAGAAAAAGAGGACTTCCTGTTCGAAGAACGTGAAGCAAGAATTATAGTCATTAGGACAAACAGAATAAGACATCAGTGAAGAAGTAGGCAATGTTAACACTTGTGAGGGACTCTTGTTACAGGAGATACATTGTAGGAAGCAGCTGATGGAATTCACCAATTGGGACAGTGTGTACAAGATACATCATGAGTAGAGGAGAAGAGTTGTTAAGTCAACTTAGTAGAAAAAGAGGACTTCCTGTTAGAAAAAAGTGAAGTAAAAGTAGTCATTGGGGCAAGCAAAATTAATAACAGCAAAGAAGTGGCCAATGTAAATGCTTGCAAGAAATTGCTTGTTACTGGAGGATTCGTGGAAGCAGTTCATGGATCACAAACTACTGGCGTAGTATAGACAGATCAAGAAAGCACAGAATTTGACATCTAATGGGAATTTGTGAAAAAAAAAAAGAAGATGGCTTCCTTATATACGAAAGTACGGCAAGAATGGTCATAGGGCAAGCAAAAATTAGAAAACAGCAAAGAAGTCGGTAACGTTAACACTTATGAGCAAGAATTTATAGGGTTGGGGAGGAGAATTTGTGACTGAGACCCATACTGAAACGTCTTAGATACATTCGTATTAGTTCAGTCTTAGTTTATAGAGGGTGCCACGTATGCCATGTGTGGGAATTTCTACTCAGATTTTAGCCTAAAATTAAACTAAACTAAACGAAACTAGCTTATATTTAATTATTAATTAGCCTAGCTTAGTCGTAATTTAGTTTACTTTAGATTTGGGCTGAAAAATGAGCAAAAATTACCAGATAGAACACGTGGCGCCCTCTGAAAACTCGGACTGAACTAATGGGGACCGATCTAACGCGTTCCAATAGGGACTTTTTAGAGTTACAAATTCTCCTCCCAAACCCTATAAATTCTTGGTATGAGGAACTCTTGTTACGGGAGATACATTGTAGGAGCCACCCGTGGAATTCACCAATTGGGGCAATGCGCACAAACTACGTTACGAGCAGAGAAAAAGTGGCGTGAGTGGATTAACTTTGCCTGGTTTGCCCAGGCATCAGCCCCATCGATGGAATTTTAAACAAGACTATGCTTGAAAGGGCTTGAAAGGACGTGCATACTTTTCTTTAAAACCTTCGTTTGAGAACCGTTGTAATCTTGAATGTGGTGTCTCACTGTCCCACTACAAAATAATAATATTTTACGACCGAAGAACAGGGGTTCCTGTTAGAAAAAAATGAGGCAAGACTAGTCGTTAAGGCAAGCAGAATTAGAAAACAGCAAAGTGTGGCCAATGTAAATACTTGCGAGGAACTGTTTGTTACTGGCAGTATAGAGCAGTGACATTTGCCGCCATATTGGCACCAGTATGGGTTTTGGAGGGCATAACTACAAGGTGCACTAAAAGGTGTACATAAAAATGGAGGGAAAAACAACGGAATAGCGGATTTCTTAGGCTTAAAATAACGTTGTTTTCTCCAACAACAAAAATCGCGCGTTTTAGGTCTAAGAAATCACTCTTCACAGCATCGGCTTCAGTATGACGCCCTTCTGTTTCTCTCTGAAGTGCCCCTTGCAGCTAACCCAGTAAGGTTCCAGCATAGAGTTACATACAATAATACTACGTCGTGTCACTGCTCTATACTCTAGGTAGAAGTTCAAGGAGTTCGTAAACTACTGGCGTAAAGAAAACAGAACATGAAAGCACAGAATGTGACGTCTAATGGCAATTTGTGACAAAGAAAGAAAAGGGTTTCCTCATGAAAGAAAGTGAAGCAAGAAAAGCCATTGGGACGAGCAAAATGAGACAAATGCTGATGAAGTGGACAGTGTTAACATTTGCAAGGAACTCTCGGCAGTGAAAATGTATAGGAAGGAAGCAGGTCACGTTCACTTGATTTTTTTGTTCGGTCAGTGTGTTTGTCTCTAGTACAATTATATGGAAGAGAGCAATTGCTTTCTGTTCTATACTGGGTGTTTGATTGATGAGCCTGTAAGCAGTATAATGGTAAATGAAGAGATATTTTGGCACCAGCCGGTTTAAAGCTGATTTGACCATGCTGAATCTGAATCTGCTCCGGTGCAAATCTAATTTCTTCTCGTAGGCCCCCCTTTAATTTAATGTGGCATTCAGAATGTTAGTAAAACTCGAAAGTGACTTGATTCTGGCTTATTAGTCCCAAAATGTTCAGATGTGTCCCTAATAATTGCTTCTGGAATTTGCTGATTAAACATGCCTCGAATTGAATATATATGTGGAGAATGCCAGTAAGCTAGTGTTGACGTGGTGCAGAATAAAAGGGGTGAGAATGGAGAGGCGGTCATGATTAATGTCCGTTAATGGGAATTAGTTGTCGATTCCCCAGTAATGTAAAAGCTTGTAACGAGTAAAAATCATCCAGCAATTTCGTTTGTGGTGAGCTATCTTCGTACAGTATAAT
>JAHWFP010232392.1:38955-56549 GCA_023313725.1 Lithobius niger | reverse complement strand
TTTATTACAATGGGTGAATGTATTGCAGAATATATCGAACCTTCGTATCATATCTTTAGTACGAATGAGTCGGTGTATTGCAACATTGAAGTGCGTTTTCTTTAGCGCCGCTATATACCAATAATTCTGCAGAGCTATTGTTTCCACCCAAGGTTATTTAAAGTTTGTTTCCACCCAAACCAGCAAACGCTGGTGCGATTTCGTCGGAACAGTGACGTCATCTGAGCTCACGTCATCAACTGTTGCTCCCTCCCTCATAGAAAGGGGGCTTTTACGTCCAATCATAGCCACGTCATGTCGCGCGCACCGTCCGCACGGGGGGGGGGGGGGAGATGAGAGATGGGGGGCGTCTCCCCGCTTTGGCATTCTCTCCGTCGCGAGGCGGGCGACGTCTGGCGGAGAATGACTCAACGCTATTGTGCATCATGGTGGCGCACTTTGACGCTTCTGAAATGGGATTTTTTTTTGTGTCCTCTTTTTTTTTTGGTAAATTTATTTTTGTAATTTTTTCTCTCTTTTCTTTCTACCTCCCCCCTTTGTGTTATTATTATTATTATCTATCAACGATCGGGACCGTGATGTCGTTACTTCTCTGTATTAAATATTCATGAGGGGGTTAATTGTGATTTCCGACTTGACGACAAAGCAAATTATGTAGTCCATACTACACGAGTTGAGAGTCACTTGCAAAATGTCAGGGAGGCTGGCTTGACTGACGGAAGGCTGGGAAGGAAGTTGGGGGGGGGGGGAGCTGTTTTTTGGTTTTAGAATGGCCATTTTTGATATACTGCCGGTACCATTGATGCATCAGAACAAAAACGCTTATAATATCAATTTTCAA
Organism: Lithobius niger; assembly: GCA_023313725.1. Classification (NCBI taxonomy): domain Eukaryota; kingdom Metazoa; phylum Arthropoda; class Chilopoda; order Lithobiomorpha; family Lithobiidae; genus Lithobius; species Lithobius niger. Next base: position 55,708 of record JAHWFP010232392.1, on the reverse strand, counting down.
AAAAGCTTGAAAGTTTAAGGGCACGTTTATGCAACCACTCGCTTTTGTATTATCGCAGCTAGAAGCTAGAAATCGCCTCAAATTCCAACATGGTGGCGGTTTTATGTCTGCCGCCTCGCAACGAAAACAGCAAATAACGTGAGTTCAGAAGCGTTTGGAAAAATTGTTTCGTCATGAGGATTCTTTATATTATTGGCACTGATTATATGACTGCAAGTATTTACTCAAACGATATCGGATTTAGCTAATCCATTTAGCGTTGTTACCATGGCAATGTCACCTTTGCCATCCCGATTGAGTTCTAGCTGCGAGAATGCAAAGGCGAGTCGTTGCGTAAACGTGCCCTTACAGTAAAAGCACGGAAAAGGCAACGTTTCTGGGCTCCAAACAGCACTGCTTTCGAGCAGAAACAATTAAAAAAAATAATAATTCAGCAAAAATTTACATCATAACGAAAACGTGAACGTTTTTGTCATGACGTTGCTTCAATCTGATTTTTACATTTTTATTTTGGCTTCAAACCGTTGCAGTTGGAGTCCAGAAAGGTATCCTTTTCTGTGTTTCTAGTTTCTACTGTAACATTATTGGCATGTTTGAACAATTTGATACAATTCATGCGCCGCCTTATGTTTTATGCTTGTATTTTAATTGTAATCTGTCTCGGTCATAAGCACTGCACAACAATACAAGTAGCACTTTACATTTTCGGAAGACGCTCACCACCGATGTTAATCCTAAGAAGAACCGATAACTACCAAAATGCGTGATATCATAAAAAAAAAACCCATAAAGGTAAAAAGACCCAGCATGATTTCGTCATAAAAAGTAGTGATATCAGTGCCGAAATGGGCTGCCACTGTGTTTTTCGGCCCAATCCTGTTCCCTTAAGTTACTAATATACCTTTAGTGATATCGGTTCAGACCACAAACTTAGTTGCAGCTATTTTGTCTTGATATTACTACTTTATATGACGGAAACTTTGTTGGTCCCTTCATCCGTGTATTTTTTAAATGATTATAAATGTTCGGGGGGGGGGGAGTGTTGATTCTGATTTTGTGACTGATGACAAATCGAATTATGCTCCATACTACACAACTTACGCGCGCTTACAAAATGGGTGGTAGGTAGGCCTAACCGACGTATATGAATAGAGTTTTTAGGCTTCTATACCGTTTTGCAGTCGCTTTATAGGCTTTCTTCATGGTTCGTCCGTTGTAAAAGACATAACAGCCGTGTGATGCTTAGTAGATGAACGTTAAAAAAAAAGCCTTAGCCTGCTAGACGTTAATTAAGTGGTTTTCAAGAGCACATGCATGGGTTTTGGCTTAGCGCATGAAACTGCAGGGTGGTCAAAAAGTCGGGTCACAGCAAACATCTCGGGAAGTATTGGTCGTAGAAAGGTAAGGTTGATCTGCTGATACATGTCACATTTATCCCATGGCATCAACTAGAATGACCTTGAGTCACCCTATCAAGGTCATTCAATTTTTATTTTTGGAACCCTAAGAGATACGACATAAAAGTCAATTGCAAAGTTGTGCGGGCTGACAAAATAAACCGCATACAGAAATCAGAACTGAAATCGCTTCATAATTACTGGAGCTACGAATAAAACAAGAACGGCTTTGCAGTGCAGCAAACTTTGCTTGTTGTATTAATACTGTAGGCATGATTTACTTTTAATAGCGTAGTAGAGTTGGTATGCTTTGACCATAATTCCATGATTACGAAATGACTTTCAGGCGTACGCCGTTTATGCTAATAGTACATGTTGCCATGAATTGAATGAGTCTAATGGGGGAAAAGGGATACGCATTGGTTACTTACCCTTTGTTAGCTTCACTGCAATGTCTTTCTTGGTTTGTTCATAGCGCTTGTAATTGTGAAGCTATTTCAGTTCTGATTTCTGTAAGAGTTTTATTTTGTCATCCCGCACAACTTTGCAATTGACTTTTATATCGCATCACTTAGGGTTCTAAAAATAAAAACTGAATGACCTTGATAGGGTGATTCAAGGTCATTCTTGCTGATGCCATGGGATTTGCCACATGTGACATATATCAGCATGAGATGTTTGCTGTGACCAGAACTTTTGACCACCCTATATACAGGGTGGTCTAAAAGTCTGGGCATGCGCAAATAACTGCCGCTATAATGATCCTACGTTAATTCTGAAGACATATTTGTAATTAAGGTCTGGTATGGGGAAACCAATGAAGGTATTTTCAATGGCCTTGAAAACAGCATCCAAGGTCACAGGAATTCTATTTTCAAAATGGCGCAAGATACATTACAAAGGGATGGTGAATTACAAAGTTGCACGCGAGTGTCAAACATGACAAACCGCGAAAACAGATTGAAAATCGTAGCATAATTGCAATAGTTATGAGGAAAACAAAATAGCAACACAGTCTTCCCTGAACGTTTTAACTGCCATGTATGCCAAGCTTCACTGCAGGGCAGTTAAAACGTTCAGGGAAGACTGTGTTGCTATTTTGTTTTCCTCATATTTGTTTATTTCGCCTTGCTTTTTTTTTTTTAGCACCGCGCTCCTGCGAACCATTTAATTAACTTTTAGCAGCCTTTAACTTTTATTTAATATTTGCAGTAGGTGCATATGTATGATAAGACCTAAAATTAGGGTTTGTTTAACGGCTCTGTACTGTGTGGCACAGTGGCAAGGTTGGCGCTAATGACCTAGTTGTCGACTTGCCATTAAGGTTCAAACACCCCCCTCCCCCAACGTTGACTTGCTCAGCTAAAGTGGCTAAAAACAGTACTGCATACTTGGTTGGAGAGGCCTTGTAATCTTTCACGCAATGCCGCAAACCTCTTGTTTCTAGCTATCATGGTTTCCGAGATATGACAATTTTTAAAGCATCGAGGGGGGGGGGGGGGGGTTTGGACGATAATTCGATAAGTCAGAAAAAAGAGCGATGCGATAATCGACGAATATTGTTATCGCGATATTATCCGATTTATCGATTGTCGTGCCACCCCTAATTCATATCCCGGACAGGCCCCCATTTTCGATGTAACGGTGTTGGGAATAGACGAAGGTCAGCTGCAGATCACCTACAAGAGTTACTACAAAATAGTATTTGATGTACAAAACTGTGATGTATGGTGGGCTGACATCTTGTAGGTTCTAATACATGACTACACACTATGTGAAAGGAACTACTCGGCAGTAGGTCAACACAATAAGGGGTGTTTATTGCCAGTCACAGGGCTTCTTAAAGACTTTACTGTCACATGTCGTATGGAACATAATATGTAACAACATGGTAAACTATGGGAGTACAGTTATGGGATGGTTAACAGAAAGGAACTAAAATGGCTACCTATTGTGGTGCCTCTATGATGACACCACAAAACTAGTTGATATTTTTGCGTCAAACTATAATAGGTGTTCATTATTTCGGACAGGGCAGCATTCTCTGTGTAACTCTGTTGGAAAATAGACGAAGATCGGCTGCAAGTTAAAAAAAAAAAAACTGTAGTTGGTGTAGCAACGTAGTTGATTTTGTGTGTCAGAATAAGTGCTTATATCCCGAATAATCCCCCCTGCGCATCCCTCGTTTTCGATGCAAAGACTTTGGAAAATAAAAATGACATTGGAATCTTTCTGTATCCCTAGCCTTTCTTTCCATCCCGGTGAATCCTAAGGGAGACTGCCGGAGACTTAGGACCAAAAGTGGATTAGAATTGGGGATATCCAGTTGAGGGTTAACGTTAACCTTTTGGCTAAACTCCGTAATAAGGAAAAATGGTGATATCCATCACGAAATATGTTTAGGGCTAAGCAATATTTTGCCTGGAGGTCGAGGACTAACTTAGCACTGAGCAGTTAGCCCCGAGCTGTAAAAAGCGGTGATATCCATCTAGTATTAGCGTTATTCCTGATGTTTAACAACACATTAACAGGGCTAATTTAGCCTGAAGGTCGAGGTCTAAGGCGTAAAGAGCTAACAAAACCCCAACTTAGTCCAACATGGATATCACTAATTTTTTCTCCAGTTTACTAACTCCCAGGTCGAGGTTTAGTTAGATGCAGGGGGGTTAAGCTAGTTAGAATTTTCGAACATATGAGTCCCAGCGAAACAACTATCAACCTTCTTGTGGAATCGTTAGCCTGAAGAGTCCTTAATACTCAGGCGAGAAGGTTAGCTTCGAAGCGCATTTTGTACTGGGACAGAAACCGTCTGATTTACGTATGTTGGATCCTTTTTTTATGGGGGGAGGGGGGGGGGCGCAGGGCAAGCAAACATGTCTCTGTATGCAAAACATTGTACCACGTTGCTTCATATTTGAAAAGCTTCTAGAAGGGTTCAACGATTAGTCAGTCGGTTGCATTACCAGTGCCGAATTATGGGATGGTAACCAGTAACGGGCCCACTAAATAGCACAGCGTAGGCCAGCTTGTTTCAGCAGTAACGTTAACTAGGCAAATCTACCGTGTAAGAAAATTTGTGCTTGAATGCTCTCTGATCAGGGAGCTTAAAATTTGATCAGCCAAATTTCTTGCCATGGTGAAGTTTGTTCTCAGCTGTCGGGTGGTTACCGTTTGCAGGTGGTCATGGTATGAAGACATTGCACCACATACGTGAACATATGTCTAGTTGAAACCGTGATGAATTCCTACCTTTGTACTATTGGTTGTTATTAATTTTAGGTTCCTGATAGCGACAGGCTAGGAACCTATGATCCCCGTTGAATGTTATCCATCGCATGATCGTAGTTGGTTAACCGTTTAAGGCCTGATGCCATCCCATTCACAAGGGAAGTGTTCACGCTAGCTCCAACTGGGACAACCTTTACTCGCTTCACTTGACGTCATTTGATAACAGGCCACATATTCAAGGGTCATATGCTACGAATAAACCAATCAGAGATCCCGTTACTAAATGCTTACAAACTTGAAACACAACTGTTTATTCGATGAATAAGGCAGCGACGTTGGAGTTGACGTCACACATTGTTGGCAACGGGAGGAGGGGATCCAGTTGAGGTCTAAACTAGCCCCGGACTAGCTTAACCCTGGATCTAACTAAACCTCGACCTGGGAGTTAGTAATCTGGAGAAAAAAGTTGGTGATATCCATGTTGGACTAAGTTGGGGTTTTGTTAGCTCTTTACTCCTTAGATCTCGACCTTCAGGCTAAATTAGCGTTATTAATCTGTTGTTAAACCTCATAAACCTCAGGAATAACGCTAACACTATATGGATATCACCGCTTTTTACGGCTCGGGGCTAACTGTTCAGTGCTAAGTTAGTCCTCGACCTTCAGGCTAAATATTGCGTAGCCCTCGACTTATTTCGTGACGGATATCACCATTTTTCCTTATTACGAGTTTAGCCAAAAGGTTAACGTTAACCCTCAACTGGATATCCCCATCGTTAGGAACCCGTGGAGATTATGCATGCACCTTACGTGCACGCTGTTACATTTTTTTTAAATTTGCTAAAAATCAATATGTTGGAGAAGCTCTTAATTTTTTTGATGAAAAAATATCTTGACCTTTTGTCGTCTCCGTCGTGACGTCATCGTAACAGCCAGTCACAAAAAAAAAATCGAACTCTCAATTGAAGCAATCATGAAGAAGCTTTGCTGGCGGACTGGGTTGTGGGGGTGGGGGGGGGGGGGGAGAAGAGGTTGTTTATTCGAATCATAATGGCCTCCAAAAAAACTCGGCGAGTTTATAAAGTGGTTTGCCATCGTGGTGGATCTTGTGTCCTCTGCATTCCTCGAGAGCTGCCGAGGCGCCCTTAATATTAAGTGTTATGACGGCCTATTTGACAAATGAGTTTTTTGGGCATGCGTGCTTTTGGCTTCTCCAGTTCGTATTCCCAGACCAATGGCGTTAGAAATAAAATACCCAATCGCGTCAACCCACGCAATAATAATGGCTGGCGTCAAGTTACCGGGGTAGGGGGTTAAGACGTCAGGTCTAGCTGGCACCCCGTAGGCCCAGCAGCTGAAACTGTGAGCAGCGAATTAAACGTGTCCTAAAAAAAACTCCTCGGATAAATCCGCGCTAAAAACATCTACGGTTAAAAAGGTAATGAAAAGAAAAAAAAAAGGTTTGCTGATAGGTGAGTAGATTAAAAAAAAATCCGCTAGGAAAATGTCGGAAGGAAAAATAAATTCGGGGGAAAAATGAAGCAAAAAATGTCTTCCGTCATTTTTTGCTGTTCTGTTATGTGGTAGTAGTTGTTAGTTAGGTCAGTTGCTTTGGCTGGAATTTCACCAGGCAGGTTATAATTTCACCAGGAAACCACTTTCGTAACCCTTTTTTTCCAGGACATTTTTTTTGTTGGTTTTTTTCAAGAGGGGTTTGATTTTTCTCGTATTTTTTTACGTCGATTTTTTTTTTTACTCCGCAGACCTTTTTTTCTCGGACCTATTCTTGATTCAGCAGAATATCCCTGTGGCAGACGAACAGAAGTAGTCCCATCACATAGTAAGGTGCTGTATAGAACAGCGTCAAGTGACGTCATATTGGCTACGAGACACCATTTGGAGGTAATAGCTACAAGATGCACTAGATTAAAATGTAACGGAAAAAACGGTACTTCTAGTCAAGACAGTGCTTTGAGAGCGGGTTTCTTAGGCTTAAAAGAACGTTGTTTTCTCCCAACAACAAAAATCGCGCGTTATAGGCTTAAGAAATCCAGTCTAATAGCATTGGCTTCAATAAGACGATCTTCCTTTCTCCCTCCAGTGCTCCTTGCAGCTAACCCAGTTACTGGCTCCACCATAGAGTTACACACAATAATACTACGTCGTGTCACTGCTCTATTCTAGCTACTATGGCCGTCGTGTTGGAATCATTGAGCTTAAGGTTGATAGTATATAAGTCCATGAGGCAAGTTGGCCCGATGGTTAGCATGACCGTCTCATGTGCCAGAGGTCCCGGGTTCGTGTCCGACTTCAGCCACCCCTGGCGTTTTCGGGTTAAGAAGGGTCCTGTGATGTCTCACGCTCATATTGATTGTGGCATGTAAAAGATCCTAGGAACTACCAATGGAATTTGCTTGCAAAATTCTCCCTCTCCTTCTGGCGCTATGGCTATACGTGCTAGGGTACGCATCAAACAACAACAGTGTGTAAGTCCATGGTTGAATGGTGAAAGGTCTTGTGCCTGGTTCGTGGTTCTACAGCCTCATCTGCTGGATTTCTATTGTGTGATTCCTTCCTTTACATGTCTTCAGCTGCATGTCTACATCTTTGCGTTCGCGCCTAGTCTTCTTTTGTTGCGTGGATCGTCAGCTGTGTACTTTCCGAATTTAGCCCGGATTCGCCGGAAATGGTCGTAAATAACCAACGTGTTAACGTGCTCCTTCGACCGTATATTTCCTTCCTTCCTTTCTTTCTAGTTGTAACAAGAAATAAGACAGATATTTGAGTAATTGGGATATGTACTAAGCAATCGTTAGGTATCTAAAATGACCAAAAAGTAGGCAAAGTATGCGGAGTCACTCCCTACATCACAAAGTGACCAGAAAATCAAAAATGGTAATGACACGTTAATATGGGCGGTTCTCTAACGCTTCCACTTGCCACTTACCCGATCAAGTTGTTTACATCAACGACACGATAATTCATCTGAACAGTGCCGGCTCAAGACAATGTGGGGCCCTACGCGGATTCAGTAATTGGGGCTCCCAGGATCACATTAAAAGCATTTTTTTCCCGATCTGTTCGAATCGAATCATTAAACAATCGTTTTTCGTACGGTCCAAGCTGATACCCATTTCACTTTTTTTTTATTACCAAGAGGAATGTGAATTACAAAAACAGTAAATAAAGTTGCAAAAATGACAAATTACAGCCACGAAAATGGGGGGGGGGGGGGGCCAAACGCTAACAAAATTGTTGCTAACTACAACAACAAACAAAAACTACATAAAGAAACAAAAAACGTAGTTCCCAAAGGGGGAAAGAAAGGTAAAAGACAAAAAAAGAAAGAAGGTAGAGAAGAAAAAAAGGAAGGGGCCCTGGGGGGGGAGGGGAAGAAAGGGATATCCATTTCACCGTTCACTTTTCTCATTTTCTATCAGAATGCCACCTGCCGACAAAAATGCCAGCAGCAACCACTTGTTTCGGTTTCGGTTCTTGCAACGCTTCAACCAATCGACCCACATCATTCTCGAAGTTTCAAAGCATTAGCACACGATCATCACCCAGTTTCTCTCTTTACTTTGACACAGTATAAAGGATTTTCAATCAATAATATGCCCTCACTTCTCGCTGCAGTGACATGAGTGCTCTTGCTCCCGCGTGGGGCCCCTTTAAACTGGGGGCCCTACGCGGCCACGTTACTGGCGTGCCCCTTGAGCCGGCTCTGCATCTGAACAGTAAACATGACTGTGTCATATGCTAGAGCAACGGTCCGAGTCTGGCATCAGTCCACCACAGGTACATTCAGGAGAGAAAAGTCCACGTCATGATTCGTGCACTTTTCGATGGTGGGATGGAAAAGATCTTCGGAAGCGAGCATTGAAAGGAGGGATACCACAGCCAATATGATAGGGGAGCATTTGTTAGCAGAGATAAGCAACTGCCGCTCGGTAGCCCTTCTCGCAAACTGATCATGCAGCTCCTCATCATCAACGTATTTGATCAATATGGACAAGATGCTCTACGCTTCCGTTGACTTCCAATTTAAGTCATTAATATATATCGAAAAAGCAGAACACCCAATACCGAGCCCTGTGGTGCACCACTCAAAATGGGCAGGATCCTAGAGGACATAGTACCAGTAACAACCTGGTGAGTGGGATCCATCAGGAAGCTCCCAATCCAGGCCAACAACGGTCAACCAAAACCAAGGTACTCCAATTTACACAGGAGCTTGTTGTGCCCGGCCGACTCAAATGCTTTTGCAAAGTCGATAAAGATGATGTCGACATTTAAACCACCATCGACAGCCGGGGTGCAGTCCTCCAGAGCAGTTACCAGTTGCAACACAGTAGAGCGGCCTGGAATGAAACCGAACTTATTGTCAGATAGGATACCATTTTTCGAAATACAACGGAACATAAAGTCTTCAACAATCCGCTCCATCACCTTGCAGGACACAAATGAGGGTGATGGGCTTGTAGTTGGTATTCTTCGCATTACTGGAGATTCCGGAGTAACATCGCTAAACGAACATTGTTTTAAGGTAATGGTGACTATCATTGAAATCTTCTGACGATTTATCGCTACGTGAAAGGATCCTTTTATTGGTTTTTGATGAGAATAGAAGATGATGCCGTAGTGCTATATATATATATATACACGTACAGTACTGGGTAACGAATTTTGAACGCTTCTTTGCCTCGCATCACACGTCACGAGTTATGTTCAGTATTGGACAGTGAATTTTGAACACTTTTTGCCACACAAGCGTTGATGCAGCGTGAAAACTCGATTGTTATACGATTCAGCATTGTTACGTGAGGAACTTGCCTCATTCAACCATTTAAAGAGCAGCGTCAAGTGACGTCATAATGGCTACGAGATATCATCTGTAGGGCATAACTACAAGGTGCACTAGATTAAAATGTAAGGGAAAACAACGGCATTTCTAGTCAAGACAGTGCTTTTAGAGCGGATTTCTTAGGCTTAAAAAAACGTTGTTTTCTTCAACTACAAAAATCGCGCGTTATAGGCTTAAGAAATGCAGTCTAATAGCATTGGCTACAGTAACCGACCTTCTTTTTCCCCTCCAGTGCCCCTTGCAGCTAACCCATTAAGGCTCCAGCATAGAGTTATATACAATAATACTACGCCGTAGAGCAGTGACATAACGTAGTATTATTGTATATAACTCTATGGTGGAGCCTTAATGGGTTAGCTGCAAGGGGCACTGCAGAGAGAAACAGAAGGGCGTCATACTGAAGCCGATGCTGTGAAGAGTGATTTCTTAGACCTAAAACGCGCGATTTTTGTTGTTGAGAAAACAACGTTATTTTAAGCCTAAGAAATCCACTCTTCCGTTGTTTTTCCCTCCATTTTTATGTAGTGCACCTTGTAGTTATGCCCTCCAAAACCTATACTGGTGCCAATATGGCGGCAAATGTCACTGCTCTATAGCTTAGAAACGTGGTCCAAAAATGCAACGATGTTCTATTTCAACAATGGAAAGATGTTTGCACAAACATTGGCATCTACCAGGAACGATTAATCCGTATGCAGAATTCTATACAACATTTGGAAGTCAAAATTCTACGTCCAGTACTGTACTTCCATAATTCAACTCAGCTGCTAGTGCAGTCCTTTTTACGGTGTGCTGGCTGCACAACACTGGTGGCAGAATCGGAGACTAAGCGGATAACGCGTCGAATCTTTGGGGTCAAGCCTTAGATATTAGGAAACCGTGGTCCACTAGAGGGCCGTCTTACTCCAGCTGTACTCAAAAGTTTGGAGAAAATTACTTCAGCTATAGAGCAGTGACACGACGTAGTATTATTGTATATAACTCTATGCTGGAGCCTTAACGGGTTAGCTGCAAGGGGCACTTCAGAGAGAAACAGAAGGGCGTCATACTGAAGCCGATGCTGTGAAGAGTGATTTCTTAGACCTAAAACTCGCGATTTTTGTTGTTGGAGAAAACAACGTTATTTTAAGCCTAAGAAATCCACTCTTCCGTTGTTTTTCCCTCCATTTTTATGTAGTGCACCTTGTAGTTATGCCCTCCAAAACCCATGCTGGTGCCAATATGGCGGCAAATGTCACTGCTCTATTCCCTACCTGGCTCTTGGTTGTAGATATATATATATACCGGAATGAAAACATGATCTGAAAGGGGATCCGGTTGTTGGAAACGCTATATATGCTCGACCATGTGGATATGGATGAGGGTGTACAGGGAAAAATGAAGGGTGGGGGGATGTAATAATGTTTTTTGTTCGTGACCTGGGTTTGTGTGGGTGTTGTAGAACCTATTTTGCATATGCAATCATCGACGTTCTGCTTTTTTATATCCCTCTTTCCCAATTTGTCTTGCCACTTTGTTTCATTCTTTCATTCCCACCTTCTTTCTTTTCCCTGTTTTGTATTTGTTGTCTTTTAACTCCAATATATCTGGGATACGAAGGGCGGGCTAGCGCGAAAGAGTCATTTTTTTTTATAGGGGAGATGGGGGAAGTAAGGCTGATTGTTGCCAGTCTAGAAAAGAGTCCGTGCCTACAGCGCGTGCATGGATGCGACCAAGTGGATATTTGCGTAATGGATTCGGCGCGTGACCGGGCCCTAATTAGACAGAGATGAATGAATTTGGTGATGGGGGGAGCGGGGGGGGGGAGGTTCAGTGGAGGGTGGGGATGCGAAGATTGAGTAACATCAAGGTTTGATGAAGGCAGTTCGTGGCGTCGATTGTGCTGCAGGATATGAGTGATGCTGTTAATATCGATGCTCCAGTATCGAAAAATGTGAAGCTTAGATTATTAGGATTCTTTTTCTAAGCTTAGTGGAGTTGAGCGAATTGCTAAGCTTATTGCGGGATAATTCCACTGAACCAAGTGAGCCAGCCCAACCTGGTGCTTAGCGCTGTATTCGAAATCGCACTTGGAATAGTCAAAAAATCCCTGAGGTGGCTCAAACTGGGGCTGCGATTTAGGGAGGCACCACAATGCCGCTTTTTGCATCCCTGGACCTTCCTCCAGCCTTACCAAACAACCCCCCCCCCCCCCCACATCTTTAAAGCAGGAGCTTATAAGTGCATACACGTCTGTGGGGTATGGGAGTGTATATGTTGTAATGCATTGTCTTTTACCGTTCATTACATGATCGTTTGGGATGGAAGCTGCATCAGGATGGCTTTCAAAAGTTCTTGATGAAATTCCCGAGTTTTTTCAGGTTTTCCAGACCAATTTTGACACTTTTCCCTAATTATTTTTTTGGTTGAAGGAAGGTTCAGTACAGGACTAAACAAATTTTTTTTCACATTTCACTCAAATCGCAATAACTATGCCGCAATGTCTTGCTAAATCAAAAAATTGCACTACCCTAACTAGTATTGGTCAAGAGCAGGAAAAGGCCACAATCTGAACAAAACTAGAAACGCCCTTGACACGTAACGTCCCGCATTACGTAGGCCTAAGGAGTTTACGCTTTATCCGAAATGAAACAAGAAGGACATAAAGTTTTGACTGAAGTAAAGTGAAGGTTTTAAAAGTAAAAAATTAAATCCGAATTAGCTATTCTTTGTAGGTGAAAGAGAGACTTCGCCAAATTCCCTGATTTCAGTATGTATTTATCAAATACCCTGAATTTCCCAAGTAGATCGTCACCCTGCACATATTTAGTTTCCTGGCTCAGGCCAGTTGATTTAACGTCTTCAAAATCTTAGTTTACCAAAGCAGTGCAGAAAGGCACCAACTTTCCAGCACGCACGAGAACTGGCGTGGAGCTGGGGGGCAAGAAACACAATTTATATTCCAGACGGCCTTGACGTGAGGAGGAAAACTCCTCCCTGGCGTCAAGGTCGTTTACACGTTATTGCTTGCAAAGTAACGCGGGCTTGAACTTGTTGCAGCATAAGTGGTATTTTTCATTCTTGACTATTATGTAAAAAAAGCTTCGTACTTTCCAATGTACATTTTCCGCAAAAGTAAAAATGGTTACTCGTTCAACAACTTGTTGCATTAGTTCGTGACTCTGAACTGGGTCTGGAACATGGTGGCACATGGGGTAGAATTACCTTGAAGACTACATCTTTATGCCGTTCCTGAAAATACCCTTTTCACTCTGGGGAAAGCAGAGGCAGATTTAGCATTTTGCCATCTCGGTTACTCAAATTTTTTTACCGCCCCTCCACCCCTATTTTTCGACCACGATCATTTAAGGCAATAAAACAACCTTTTATTATTAAAACAAGTTGTTTGGTTACTTAGAATAACTAAAAGGTGGAACTTCAACGTTTTAAACTTTTAAACCATTTTTTTCTTACAAAATTTGTCACCTGTCAGATTTTGCCGCCCTGGGCTATAGCGCCCTACACCCCGCAGTTAATCTGACCCTGGGGAAACGCCTGGGGCGGGCCTCGACCAAGTCGGGAGTTCGCGCTGACCCTTCCACATTGGACCTCGACGGTACACCATATTTTTAAGTCCTGTTCAAACTTGGGCCTTGAGACCCCGTTGCTGTTCCAATACTGGTCAAATTGGGCCGTAAGACCCCGAAGCTGTGTTCCGGTCCTGGTTGAACTCGGTACTACAGGCCTCGATGATGTGCTCCAGTTTTGGTGAAACTCGGGACTTCAGAACCAGATGCTGTGTTCCGGTCCTGGTCGAACTTAGTGCTCGAGACTACAAAACTGTGTTTCAAATACTGGTCGAACTCGGCACTTCAGACCTTGATGAAGTGTTCCAGTCCAGGTCACACTCGGGATTTGAGACCCCAAGCTATGTTCCAGTCTTGTTCTAACTTGGCACTTCAGAACGTGATGCTGTGTTCCAGTTCTGGTTGAATTTGGAATTTGAGACCCCGAAGCTGTGTTCCAGTCCTGGTCGAACTCGGGAATTCAGACCCCAATGCTGTGTTCCACTCCTGGTGAAACTCAGAACTTCAGACCCCGACCCAGTGTTAAAAGGTGCGGTGCTTAAGCCCAGACTTTAGAGCAGTGTTTTGAATCTGTGAGTGCTGACACTCGGTTACAAGACGAGGAGAAAGAAGGAGGAAAAGATGAGAGAGGAAGGAAAGAAAGGAACATTGGCAGTGCCGAGAAAGTTCTGGTGAACGAATGTAACTAGCTGTATGTTACGCCGGTGTCTCTGGTTCCCACATGCGCGATATACTTTACTCGTCAACATGAATTAAAAAGGGCCGCTGATGCCCTCCCCCCCCCCCCCCCAAAAAAAAAAAACTTCCCTGCCTCCACCCCCACATCACCCATTCATAATTCTTATTGTTGTACTCTTGGTTTTATTTTTCTGCGATATCTGGAACTTGCACACGTAATCTTTTTTTTTTTTATTAACAATAACTAGAACACTCTTGCACTTACTATCTTACGTACAGTGTACTTTTGTTGTCAAGGGCGTTGCTAGGCAGTTAAAGTTAAACACCGTCCCTTCAACACTGTCTTCTTGTAGCTAAGTGGGGACGCTCTGTGTGACGACAATTTCCACCATCTGCTAATTCATAATGCATAATTCTAGCGAAGAAAAACTGCAGGTCCGCCATCTTTAGTCGGTGGATGCAGCGGAAAAAAACACCACGAAGAGCTGATGATTCAGCAATGACGTCACCCTTGTGAGATAGAAAATTCACCCGCATTAAGAACAACTTTGGTGAGCTGTGGGGACAGTTTGATCCACCCAAATCCAAAACTGGTATAAGAGAAGCCGCCAAGTTTCCAAAAAGGGTCGGCCTTTGGAAGTAGTGATATCATTTAACCATGGAAAGGCCGCCAAGGTTAATCCTATTAGCCAAGTTCATCGTACCTACTAATAGTTCGAAAGTGAAATGACAACTAGAAGATTGCTACTCACGGTAGCAATCTTTAAGTTTTCATTTAACGTCTAAAGTATTATTCGGTGCGATTAACCTTGGCGGCCTTTCCCTGGTTAAATGATATCACTACTTTCAAAGGCCGACCCTTTTTGGAAACTTGACGGCTTCTCTTATACCAGTTTTGGTTTTGGGTGGATATCACACTTTTCAGTATTCCGACTAAGCGAAGCGTGTTGTATCATTAATTCTTGTTGCAAAGGTTTAATTGTTAAAGCAAAAACTTCTATTTGCCGTTAACAAAAGCCTACATGATGTTGGAAGTATGGTTTGGAAAGAAGTCATGGCACTTCGCATTCATAGCATTCACTGGCGAGGGTACTACTCTTATTTGCGTTCACAGAATACTAAGCACACGAAAGCCTACATAGTGTTGGAAGTATGCGCTGGAAAGAAGTCACGGCAGTTCGCATTCTTGCATTTACGGACGAGGGTATACTCTTATATGCGTTCACAGAATACTAAGCACCGCTCCCAGTATTTCACTGCTTTATTTGTACGAAATCACTGGCGTGGCCTGGTCGTTATAAGTATTTTCCATTTGCTTCAGGTTTTTCTCCCCTTATTGAGAAACTCGTTGGCATCGTAGCACGAGTTTTGCAGCCATCGTAAACGGGAGAAATGACTGTTCTCGGAAAGGCGTCTCGTTCTTTCCCGCCAGAATTCGCCCTGCCTCCGGTCCTTTGATTTGTTTTTCTCGCTAGGGGAAGTCTTCAGCAACGTCCGACCAAATTGGCACACTGAATAACGGCGTCACTGCGATCGACAGTTAACTGGCCAAGAGAAACGATAGTGGGGGACAGGAAAAAAAAAATCTGAAAGATCGAGATTGATAGAATAACGAGCCAATGTCTTGTCTTCGTTTGAGATGAGGCTACTGCTGCTGTCTCCGCCTGGCGGATGATTCACGCGTTTTTCCGGAACTGACTGCATGAAGCTGTCATCGTAAATAAAATGTGGTAATAAGTCGTAGGTAATCCAGGAGTTTTATTGTAGCAGACAAGGGTGTAATTCGGATTGCTGCTGTGCAGAGATCGAGCTAGATGGATTTTGAGATATCTGGACAGTGTGGTGCAACGTGGGGCTGTTGATCTTGGCTTTGGAGCACCTTGAAAGGGACGCTGCTTCAGTTCACGGAAGGAAATTCTGCAAAATCTAGCACATCTAGCGCTATGCAGAATTTTTTTTTTAAAGAAAGACAAGCGTCATATAATAAGCGTCCTTAAAGGCCTCTTTGTTCATTATTTCGATGGCATTGCCCATATTTTAAACGCGGCATGATTCTCGTTCCAGATTCTCCGTCATCCAATTATAGGCTGATGTGGGTCACGTGATCTGGTTTTAGTTATGAAAATCGCGGTGCGGCTGCAAATAATGTTGTTCTATTTTTAATTTATCGCTATTTTCTTTATATTGCTCAACGATTGTACGGTGCTGCATCTAGAAGTTGAAAAGGTGAAAAGGCGCATTTTACTACTGAGTGTGTACATTTATATGTTCATCGGGAACCTCGGAACAAGCTGTAAAGGTTAATCACGGCCACTAGATGGTACCATGATAGTCTTACCGTTGACGACGAGGAGCCCGACAGAGGTGTATGATATTTGCAGATTTCATGTGATGTGCGGATTTGTGACGATTTGCACAGATTTATTTACATTGATTGGCGTAGATTTACACCGATTTGCACAGATTTGTTAGATTTTGCTAGATTTTCATGATTTGCAGGATTTTCAGATTTCACTGAGATTTGCCGATTTGCACCGAGATTTTCAGGTTTGCACGAAGTTTAGTTGATTATCATGGATTTCTGTTGATTTTCATGGATTTGCAGATTTAACGCTAATCCGAAATCAGAAGGATACGGGATTTTAACGTCTGTCGGGCCCTTTCGGTTGGCAGTCTTAACGGTGGGTTTGCTGCGTTCGCATCTTATCCCTCTCATGGGCCGCCATATTTACATATACAGGGTGTTCGGAAATTGGTGTCAAATATTTTGAGGGTCCGCTGTGTGATCAAAGATAAGAAGAAAAAGTCCTATAAACATGGGTCCGGAAATGCACCAGTCTTTAGTTACAGCCCCCCCAGGTTTGGGGTAAACAGTTCTTAAATACCTCGTAATGATTCACCGTTTCCATTCCAAACTCAGGATATGTGCCATATCATACCTGGTATTTCAGTACTTCATAATACAGTATTGGGTCGCACAACTTATCAGCGGGAGAGGTAATTTTCTTATGGGGGGGGGG
>JAHWFP010232392.1:7393-23934 GCA_023313725.1 Lithobius niger | reverse complement strand
GGGGGGGGGGGGGGCTCCAATGGGCTCTCACCTTCGGGCCTCCAGTTTGAAGTTATGCCCCTGTGGTTTACTTCACGTGAAATTTAACTACGTCATACAGGAGTTTTATTTTTAACATTGGCCCGAGCACACAGATTGTTTTTGGTGTGGTATGTCTGTCAGAAGCTGAAGCATAGCAGTTGCAACAAAAATGTGCTCGACCGTAGCGAGATGACGCGGAATGAGCGAGCGACTCCACTAGTTTTAAATATAATTTAAAACGCATGGTATAGTGGACATCCGTCTAAGGAGTGTATGGTGGAGTTGTTCGCAGCGACTATACGTCTTTTAGAAGTCAGGTGTTTAAGAGTGTGCGCGGCCTATCTTGAATTCGCTGCAAAACGAACACAGATAATCAATTGTACGTTTTTGGTAGCAGAGTGCCTTGTTGGTATCCAAAATGGTTACAAAAACAATGGCGGCCGTCGATTAAAGCCGCTCCCTCCAGGAAGACGTAGTCGCTCATAAAATACTTCCAGGACTCAAGATACGGCCTAGCACACAATAGAAGTCATTTTCTCGTGTACAGTTGTCTGGAACTGAGACATATAGACCTACATAAACGGGTGTCCATCATTGAAACAGTCATCAAGGTGTGGTATTTTCACAACACTTAAGCACCCTCTTGCAAGGGTTCAGGGGTTGATGAGGCTGTTAGCTTAACTTTCTTTCAACAATAGATCCGTTTGTCTGATAAGTCGGACCACACCCCAACTCGATACTGTCTCCAAGTCAACAGTCATCAACATCTTGTTTGGCGCTTTTATTCTTCCCATCTTCTCTCATCATGGTTGTATATACAAACTCACTAGAGCCCACCTTCTGTCGCTTTTAGTCTTTAATTCATCAGGATAGCGAAGCGAGAGAGAGAGCGTCCTCCTCTATCCAGCACACTATACAATACAATACAATGGGTCCGGGACATTACTCACCCGGCTAGTCGGCGAACAAAAGGCAACACGGCCTGTCCGTTGACTGGCCTCTCTGCCTACCTACTCCCCTCTCTAAACTTCGACGCCGCCATGAAACTGATTGAATATGGAAATGAAGGGACGACTGGATGTTGGACCATGAAGAGAAAGTCTTTCATTAGCGTAATAACCTGTGAAATGTTAGGGAATGGATGGAGGTTTACTGCCTGCTTCCCCCCCTCCTCCGTTGCGACAGGTTGAGTTGTTAGATGGAGCGCCATATATTCAGATGAGGGGCACTGCCCTGAGTTTTTGGGTCGTGTTGTCGTTGAAGCTGTTAGGGTTGTTTTTTTGGTTTTGCTTCGGTTTTCGGTGGGTGCTGTTTTTACAAGATATCGTTTCGTCTCAGATTGTGTTTGTCACTTCGTGGATGATGGTTAGGTGTTGTGTCAATTTATTGGCTGCTATTTAGGTCTTCCGTCGATTTTAATTTTCCGACGATCTGCAAGTTCCGGTCTCGTTTTTTGGTGAGCCTCTTGGGGGATGTTTAGGTCTCAGCGGTTCTTAATCTCCTTTTGTTGTTTGGCTTTGTTTCAGTGTTTTGGCTGCTGTTCAGGTTATTGTGTTGGTTTGTAGTTTTTAAACGGTGTGCAAGGTTTGGTCTCGTTTTATAAGCCTCATGGGTGCTGTTTAGGTCTCGTCTGTCTTAATGTTGGTTTGTTGGTTAGCTTGTTTCGCTGCTATTTTGGTCTTAGGTTGATTTCTAATTCTTAGACGATGTGCAAATTCCGGTCTCGGTTTTTGGAACCACGCTTGGGTGCTGTTGAGGTCTCATCTGTTACTAATGTTCTTGGTTATTGTATTTCCGTGTTTTGACTGGCTATTTAGTCGTTTTGATTCTAAAATTTAGACATTGTGAGAGCTCCGGTCTCGTTTTGGAAGCCTCCTGGGTGATGTTTAGGTCAAAGCTGTTCTAAATGTCTGTTTGTTGTTTAACTTTTGCTCAGTGTTTTCACTGTTGTTCATTCAGGACATCTGTCAATTTTTAATTATTCGACTTGTGCAAGCTCTGGTCTCGTTTTTTGGAAAGCCTCGTGAGTGCTATTTAAGGCCTCGTCTGAAGGTGTGACGCCCAATAATGCCGAGGAATAACACGTAACAACCATAAACGCTTACTGTCATCCAGACCAACAGTTCTGGTGCACCGAACGTTGCAAAGTTTGTTTCAGTGTTGGGTGCTATTTAGCTCTTGTGTTGATTTCTAATTTTTAGACGATGTGCACGCTTCAGTCTAATTTTGTGGTAAGCCATTTTGGTGCTGTTTAGGCGTCCATCTGTTCCTAATGTTCCTGGCTCTCTTGTTAAGCTTGTTTCAGTGTTTGGCTGCTGTATTTAGCTCTTGTGCTGATTTCTAATTTACAGATCGTGTGCAAGCTACGGTCTCGTTTTTTGGAAGCCGCTTAGGTTTTGTGTATGTCTCGGCTGTTCTTAATGTCTTGGCGATTGTTTCGCGTGTGTTCTTGTGTTGATTTTCTGCATCTTAACTGACGGGCAAATTCATTTGGTTTCTTTAACTTTTTTTGCGTGGTGTCATCTTGGTTGGTGTTTAAGTCGTGTGTCTTTTCTGTGTTCTTGGATGTTCAGTCTCGAGTGTTTTGGCTGTCATTTACTCTTGTTTCTATTTCTCGGTTGCTGTGATAGTGTTATGTCGTTTTTTGGTGTTGCTATGGCTTGTTGCTCTTAGGCTGTGACTTGTTTTGTCAAGAAGACCTTCCCCAGACCGTTTGCATTGACACTTTCTGGCATCCCATATGTGTGCCGATGCCAAACTCGTAGCGCTCACATGAAGCCGTGCATCTCTGGACTTGACTCAACAATAACCGAAGCCGTTTGGATTGCTGCAGGACGCTCCACAATGGGGGAGGGGGTGTCAGCTGGACCCGGTGTACCCTGACCCAGTCACTCAATGGGGCTCGCCCGACCTGAAACAATTTTTCCCCAATTATGAGCTTTGATGAATATGAGTAATGTTCTTGTCATAGCCATAGTCAAGAATGGAGTTTTCGCACTCCCAACAAACTACTCCAATCCACCGGCAACGAGCACGGAGCAGGAGCTCTGCAGTCCAAGCCTGTCGGCCTTCAAACGTAAGCAGCCTGGATTAATGAATGAACCAATTCGTTAAGCACAGTTATAATATACAGTGTAACTTTTTCCGATTTCAGTCTGGGGATGGCTGATGTAGTTAGTCCCAGGCCCCAAATTTGATGTGGGGGCCCTTGATTAATGTTCGTTCTAATACAGAGATGCATGGCTTTTTGTGAGCCATGCGCGCAAGCCTGCTAAAATCAAGGACGAATCATCATCATCTCTTCTTTTCATTCAGACTCTCCGAAAAACACAAGAAAGTCACGAAAAAGAACCCTTCATCTTCTTCCAACCATGCACTCAAAAATCGCAGATCTTCCAATGTCACTAGTATTTTACCCGACTCTTTGTGTTTTCGCAGCTTTTTCGTTCTCTGAACTGCTGTGGCTCCATCACAGTCATGAAAGCAACCAGGAAAAGTCTGTTTTGTTCGCTGTCACTGCAAAGGAAGATGACAACGCTTCTGTAGAGTCGGACAAGTCTGATCGTTGCTTCAATCTGGATTTTCCCATGGACTATATAATTACCACGTGTTTGAAGACGTTACCCAGGACTTCTGTCTACTGGAATCGTTCTTCACCGGAAGCTTCTACTCAGCCTTCGAAGAATCGTGACCGACACCAGTGTCGCCAACTGGGATAAGAAAATCCCTCCCAAGGCTGGCCATCCACATTCGTCTCCTGTTGTCACATCTTTGCTAAAGCACGGTAGGCTGATCCGAGGAAAAGGTGATGCTCTTGAACTCGATCCTATTGGCCCCACACCAAGGGATTGGAAACTTCTCCTTCAATCTTAGAGGAAAGGCAGCTCGTCCTGCACAGTTCACCCTTTCCCCTAAACCAAACTTTGTTCCTGATTCTGCTCCATTGGAATTCGGTTCTGCCCTCAAAATTCCAAAGAATTTCCCTATGTCCTACAATCATTTCGTGACTTTGAAAAGTATACAACGGATGGGAATTAGAGCTGTCTCCCACAGAGATCTACTGTACATGGCCACTGCACGATGCTTGGAAGCCAACACTAATCCAGATTGCACCAGACCTGGAAGAGGTCTCCATGCTCCTCAAGAAGCTGAAAGAAGTCTCAATTCTCCTCAGGAGTGCCTCTGACTGCTCTGCTGAAGCCATGTATTGGCAGGTGTGAGGAGTGGTAAGCCTGATGCTTCATCGACGAGATACTGTTTTAGCTTCTGCCACAGGCCTTCACGACTTGAAAATTTAGAAACTCAGAACTCCGCCCTTTCATGAAGTCTCCAACCTCTTTATGCGTGAATTGACCATTGCGCTATCTGTCTACGAAATTCAAGCCTGCTCCTTTAATTCAATCCTTCCAGAATAAGAACCAGAACTTTCCGCAACAACAGCATCAGTCTCGTGGAAAGTGGGATCACTTTAAAGAAGGACCGACTTTCCACGGATCAGCCCGCAGTAGGACTCGCGGTAAGGGCAAAAGATCTCAATGGCACGTCCGCACCCTTGAAAGGAAGAACTCTTCCCGCAGCAAGTCTCCTGAAAGGAAGGGAAAGTATGACTGTAATTGAGACTTCAGATCCCCTGGTTCGACTGGAAGTTCTTCCTACTTCGGTTGGTGGCTGCCTGCAACAACACTTAGAAGCTTGGAGCAAGACCTTTTTGGACGACCTGTGGGTCTGGTCCATGTTCTCACACGTCTACCAACCAATATTCATAATTTTCCAAAGTTGACAGATTCTCCTCCTTGTGACTACGCAATCCCTGCGTCTCCGGAACTTCCTCAAGAAATCGACACTTCTCAAGACAGCTGCGATCGAAAGATGCAAGGGCTAGAAAACTCCGGAATTTTACAACCCCATGTTCCTCGTTCCGAAGAAAACTGGAGGCAATCAGATATTCTTCAACATGAAGTAGCTCAGTCGCTTCATTTGCAGCAGCTGTTTCAAGATGGAAACCCTGCAGTCCATCCACAACATCCTTTACGGGGGGTACACCCTTTCAATAGACCTGGAGGATGCGCATCTCCATGTCGCTCTTCACCCAGAAGTTCTTGACCTGTTTCGTTTCGTCCTAGGGGGAGAGGTATACAACTTCAAGGCGCTTCCTTTCTGTCTGGCCACGGCCCCCAGAATTTTTTCGGCAATCACAAAGCCTGTTCTTCCGACTCCATTTCGGAGACTTTCGAGCTCACGCCTACTTGGATGACTGGCTCCTCCGGAGCCCAAGGAATGAAAAATAACTGGTGGGGTTTTTTAATAGTATAATTTAAGAGCTGAAATTAGATTCCTGGAACTATATAAAGGACTACTTGGGCGTCCTCTTTTAGGAGAAAATTCATCTCAACTTTTGTTTATAAATCTCAGAGATTGGGTAAATTCTGTAAAATGTCATATGCAACACACCTCATTATCCGTGTGCATTTAAAGTACTGTTTAAATTGAATCCCCAGGTTGGCTTCTCCCTTTACCAGATATTTCTTCTTCTAAAAAAAAAAAAATCTGGTAATGTTTAAAATTGAGCCAGTTCAGCCACACAAGCGTTAAATTGCTTCGGCTGACTTAAGGCAAGTTTCAAAAGAAATTAATTTTAAGCAAAAAATAAGAAAAAAATATAGGAAAAAAAGAGCGTAGAATCCGATTTTTTTCTCTGCGGTAGGCCCGGACCGCGAGCTAGTCGGGGACATCGTGCTGGGCTGCTGGTTCCAAGTAGCAATTAGTGTTTATACTCTATTTTACTCTTAGGCGGTGACCCAGTCTTGAATTTTGTTGAGGGGGGGCGCACAAACTAAATTGGAATTCAAAATGCAGTCCGAGAATACAGCCAAGGAATATAGAGCAGGGACCCCCTTTCCCCCCCCCCCCCCCCCCCCCCCATAGAAAGGCTGAAGAGGGCGGGGCATAATTTAAGAGAGTGGAACTGCATTTCTCTTTCGTCATGGTGGGGAGAGGGTGTAAAATTGCTATTTCCCACCCTCCCGAGAAATCCCTTGCTACGGCCCTGGGTATAGGGATGGGTGAGGGTTCCCGCAGCTTTGTAAACATAATTCATGTTTAGGAATTTTAGTGCCTTTGAACTGTAAAAAAAAAACAATATTAAGGATTTCTTCAACTGAAATAAATGTTTTATACTTACATCTTAACCTTCTGGTCTTGGGGTGGGGGGGGGGGGTGACCTTCCCCGGCTGTGCCATCTCTCTTCGGCGAGGGCCGTTGACGTCATTCGTTTAAAAGTTGAACGCTAAGGGCCCGTTTTCGGAACAAGGCGACATCGAAAGGTATTTGCTAGTCTAACCTTACTAAATTTAAAAACGAACAGCCAAAGGCTCAACAAGCGTTAAATAAATACCGATGAAAACCTATGTACGTTGCCTTTTGGACTTATATGTCAGACTGCCTGAGCGGGGAATCGAACCCACGACCTTTGAAATCAAAGGCCGAGATCCTACCTCCGACACGCCCCAAAGGAAACGTCTATAGGCAGCATATAACACGTCCATATAAATGCACATTATGGTCAAACATAAAAACATAGTATCTCGTAACGAGAATTTTAAATCAAGCATGGCGTGCGTTTCTAGTTTGTTGAATCGAAAACAAACCATCGAATGCTGGCATTCAGTAGTCAGTCCACCGTTTTGTATACTGTAATTGGAATTATTTTCTTGTCTTAAATCGATGCTGCCATGTTACGTGCATCTTCATTCGTGTCACAAGCCACAAGGAGAGGATCTCCATCATTCCGCATCGTTGTCATGGTTACTTTAGGCACCGAAAACCCCTCAAGAATTCAAGAATTCTTTTCAAGAACCCGAAATGGGGTTATCGAATCGAAGACAAACCATCGAATGCCGGCATTCAGAAAACAGTTTGTCTGTCGTCGTGAACTGCAGTAAAAATTGTTTTCTTGTTATCATAAATCAACGCTGTCATGTTGCACGCATCGTACGTCGTGTCGCGAGGCACGAGGAGAAGACTTGCGTCTGCGTCATTGCCATGGTTACCACGTATAGACAACTCGAAAGCCGTATGCTCCGATAAAGGCGAGACGGGTTTATGCAGCGAAGCTTTTACTTGATTAATGCTGTGATCTGCTAGCTGCTTCTCGGCTTTTTCGGAGCATGTGGCTTTCGAGTTGTCTATACCAGATGGCAATGACCAGATGGCAATGACCAATGGCAATACCAGATGGCAATGACGCAGATGCAGGTCTTCTCGTGCCTCGCGACACGACGTACGATGCGTGCAACACGACAGCGTTGATTTTTGACAGCAAGAAAACAATTTTTACTGCAAGTTTAAGACGACAGACCGTTTTCTGAATGCCGGGCATTCGATGGTTTGTCTTCGATTCGATAACCCGGAAATGGACGCCGTGTTGGATTTCAATTCTCGCTGTGAGCAGCTATTTATTCTACCGTCGGTTGATCACTGCTGGAAGTTGTTCTTTGAATGACAATAGCAAATTTTGTAAATAGCGTGAAATGACAACAATGTTGTAGCAATGTTTAAAATTACTGTTGCATTTTGTTCTTTGTCCGTGTTGTTACGTATAATGCATTTAATTTGTTGTGTATTACCGCATTCATTTCGTAGAAACTGGAAACTATCTTAAACAAATAACGGTTGACTAGCAAATAGCGTTCGGCTGGCGAGAAGGTCTCGTTGCGTAAACGCGCCCTGAAGGTAGTGAGCGAGAAAATTTAGGCCTACATTACGAGCGAGGGGTCCGACAAAGGCTTGACTATAGTGTGCTTGATTTACTGATTTACTGATTTATCTTTGATTACAGCGATTTACGAGTGACTTAACTGATTTACATTGATTTACTGATTTACAATGATTTTCTGATTTAGAACGATTTACAATGTTTACCTTTGATTTATCCTTGATTTACTGATTTATCAGTGATTTACTAATTTGCTTCTAATTTATTGATTTCCTGATTTCCTGATTTACACGATTTACAGTGATTTACTGATTTAGAACGATTTACAATGTTTACCTTTGATTTACCCTTGATTTACTGATTTACCAGTGATTTACTGATTTACACGATTTACCCTTGATTTACCGATTTATCAGTGATTTACCGATTTGCTTCTGATTTATTGATTTACAGTGATTTACTGATTTATTGATTTACCAATGATTTACTCCCCGTAAATCATACGGTGTCATGATTTACACGCTTGTCGGGCCTCTAGATTACGAGCCGTTGGTAAACGTGTCCTTAGAAGTCAGGTTGTGGAAGGCGCTAGGTAATTAAAAGTGACTGGTTTGGGGGGGAGAGGGGGTGGAAAGGGGGATAGAGCCGTTAATGGGGTGGGGGGTGTGCGTGTATTAATGCTTGTTACAACTCCACCTCCCCTTCTGTCTGGACATTTGATCGTTTGTATGTTGCACGTGGCCAGTGGACGGTGCATTCTTAATGCCTCGAGTTTGTTCGTTGCCCTGAGATAATTTCGGGCAATTTCGTGCATGAAGTTTATTTATAAAACATAAGGTGGGTTTATTCCGTCAAATATGGATGTGGTACCATCGCCATCTCATGTTTGACGTTGGTCTCTGTACACTCTAATGATAATTTGCACGAGTTTATTTATCGGTAATTTGCGGTAATTAACGTGTCGGTAATTGGAACAGCCGAGAGCCGCAATTTGTATTAAAGTATTTACCGACTTGGTTTGGTTGTTATTGAATATCAAATGACGGTTGGTTGTGCTGCGAATCGTACACGCCAGACTACATTATGCGAATCCAAGGAGATCTGGCTGAAGGGCTGTTTGTAAGCAGCGGGTATTTTTGTGTGTGATGGCGGTGGGGCAGGGCAGTTGAATATTAAAGGCCACATTTTGACATGTTTTGCTGGTCTCCCTGTCTGTCACTCAGGACTGTTTTTGGATTAAAATTTTACAAGCAGGATGCATTTCAAAACTTAAATTTTGCTGCTGTACTAAACTAGACAACGGGTTAACTTTTAGAATTAGTTATATAGGAAAAACTGGGGCAAAGTCTGATTTATAGGGCGCGTCCCTAATTTTAACGCTTGAGGCTGACAGTTTGTGAATAACGGATGGCCATGTAGTGGGGGAAAAAATGCGAAATCTTGACATCTCCAATAAAAGAAGAAAAAAAATGCGTAAGTGTGAAATTGAAATAATGTGAAAGTTTCGTTTTGGGCCAAAAAAAAAATTGCAATAGAATAAACCAGCTGTGACGTTTGCAACTCCATCATGTATTCCGTTTATTTGTTCTGCCGCTGCGAATAACGATCAGGGCCGGATTAAGGGGGGGGGGGGGGGGTGCTTTGGGTGCTGAAGCACCGGGCCACAGACCGAAAAGGGCCTCAAGGGTGCCTCACAGTCACGGGAAAAATAAAATAGGGTACTTGTAGAAAAAATTAATTTGTAGGCAGGGTACGATTAGTAAAAAAGTTGTTTCTTGATTCTTGAACAAGGCCCACAATTGACACAAGCTGAAGGGATCGGCCGATATGACTTTTTACCGATACGATACGATACCGATGAAGGGTAAACCGATCCTGGCCGATACGATACCGATACAGATGTCGATACCGATAATAATAATTTTAAATTTCATACAATTCAACTTCGGTTTCTGGTTTTGCTTGGGTTCCAACTGTTGAGATGATCCAAAATGTTCTGTGCAGCAATAACACCATTTTTACTCTTATTCCTACTTATGACTTCAGTACATTCATCCTCTCAGTTAGATTTTAAGTTGGTTGTTGTATAACTTACAACGTCAGAACCATCAAATGCTACATTTTCATTCCAAACTGAGCAAATGGCTTTGCTTTTCTCACTTGGTTGTTGCTTTTGCTGCGCTTGGTGTTAGTTTTGCAGGGAAGACAGTTGCATTTCTTGGCATAACAAATATCTGTATCGGAAGCCTTATAGTGGTCCGATACCGATATTGCAAAAATACCGATAAAGACAGATTATACCGATACCGATTTCAATATCGGACTATCCCTACAAGCTGAGCAATATTTTAATTTTCAGCATGATTATCCCTGCCTTGTTATTTTTGTGTTTTCATCATCTTTGTAAGTATTCACTGTTTTTACTTCACGAATTGCGTTCTCGGGATGTGTATACTCTGGTGTTTGGTGAACAAGGTATGGATAATCATGCTGAAATTAAAATATTTCTTGGTTTGTGTCAATTGTGGGCCTTGTTTTTACCAGGAAACAACTTTTTTTTACTAAAATATGGTGCTATTTAAATAAAAAATTTTTTTACCTTTACTGTATTTACAAAAAATTATTGTTAAAAAAAGCCCTTTTTTTGCCGTATTTGGGGGGGGGGGGGGATACGGCCACAATAAATCTTAAGCACCAGTCCTCTACAAGGTTTAATCCGGCCCTGATAACGATACATAATACTGTCTTAAAACTTTAGCCTCTAACCGTTTCCACGGCTACGTTGGGGGAAATCACGGAATTCTGATACACCCAGGTGGAAACTTATGGCTTAATATTCGTTAAAACAACCCGAATTACGTTAAACTTTTCAGTGACGTAAAAAAGCGATTGGTTCCCTTACTGGAAATGAATAATGTTGGTCCATACAAATGGAAGGGAGGGTGACACATCTCGCTGATGCAGTATTCACGTAAATCCTGATTGTAACCTATTTTAAAATAAAGTCTATGTAATGTAGAAGTATAGCCATCTTTTCTTATGTTCAAAAGTATTCTTAATTTGTTCCCTTCCCCCTCCTTTGGGT
This sequence comes from Lithobius niger, assembly GCA_023313725.1. NCBI lineage: Eukaryota > Metazoa > Arthropoda > Chilopoda > Lithobiomorpha > Lithobiidae > Lithobius > Lithobius niger. The sequence continues at coordinate 13,114 of JAHWFP010232392.1, read as the reverse complement.
GTGGGTAAGTGTTAAACCACACTGTCCCCACACTCAGAGCCGATCCCTAAACGACTAGCCTGCTGTCTAATATTATTGTGGTGCAATAGATGTGCTGTCATTGAATGTAGAGCATGCTATTCAGTAGCAACGGCCTGCATAGCATGCTACAGGACCGTTTGCTGCAGCACAAGTCCCAGGAAACTTGCTCAAAATAAACTTTTGACAAAGATGGACATCGTCAACCTATTTTACAAAATAGAAATTAATACAGAGACAAACCTATTTACGTTGCCCTTTGGACTTAAATGTCATACTGCCTGAACGGGAATTGAACCCACAACCGTTTAGACCAAACCCGCTCAACCATACTGAGGAAGCCGTGTCACAGTGTGGCCGAGCGGTAGGACTTCGGCCCTTGGTCCCAAAGGTCGTGGATTCAATTCCCGCTCAGGCAGTCTGACATTTAGGTCCAAAAGGCAGCGTAAATAGGTTCGCATCCGTTTTTATTTCTCACTTTTTGAGCCTTTGGCTTTCCGTCCAGTTAATTACAAAGGGAAACAGCAAAAAGAAAAAAAAGTTAGAAATAGCAGATCCTTTTATCTGGAAGAAGTCTTGTAGTAAAGTAGCCTACACACAAGAACATAGCAAGCGGGATATATATACCACGATCCACGGCTATTTACCGTGATGTCATCATGAATCAGCCACTGACGAACGAGAATAGCGGCTCTTCAGCCATCTGAGTGGACAAGCCTAGTCACGTGATGCTTGCGTCACGGTAAGCAGCCGTGGCGCGCGGTATAAATCTGACGTGGAAAAGTTGGGAAAGCCAGTTAGAAAGAAAGGTGAAAATTTTGGTAAACTTTGTGCTAAAACTTGTGGGGAAAAATGGGAAACTGTGAAGTGAAATTCTTTGGAAAACATGCCGAACACCCATGGTATCCCTGCAAATAATTGTAAATCTTGGCCCACAAATTACGTGCATTCTCCAAAAATAATCGAGCAAGGTTATTCCACCTTGGAATTGTTAAAGGTTGAATAAAAAATTCTCCAAAATTTACCGAGTTCATTTCAATTTTTCCAGTGTGTTTGTAATTTTGATGGTTTCTGTTTTAGCCGTCAGCTGGCGGAGACTTCTCCATACTATGAAGCTCTACGACAAAAAGAGGTAGAAGTTCTCTTCTGTTACGAGCCGTACGATGAATTGGTCCTCCTCCATTTGCGAGAATTTGACCGAAAGTTGTTGACTTCCATTGAAAAAGAAATGAGGCGGGACAAGGAAAATGAGACTGATTTTAAAGGTAGAGAATACTCTTCTTTTTATTCGTTTCCTCACCGTTATTAAGGGTAGAGGCACAGATTAGGAAGTTAACTAGATATATCGCATCTTAGCTCTTACAAGCGTACGCATGGCCCTGGCGGCAGCTGCGGTTACTAACTTCTCTGCTAATGCTTTGCATGTGAAGCAACATGGCGGTAAAGCAATAAGAGAAGTATTAGTAGTCGCAGCTACCGCCAGGGCCCGGCGTACGCTTGGAAGAGGTAAGATGCGATATCTGGTTAACTTTCTAATCCAGTGCCGGGCGCATGTCAATTCCGGACTTGGAATTAATTAACTCAATTCCACTTTTGTGGACTTGGTAGAATTGATTCAATGTTGGGTAATTCTAGGTTATGAATAGATGGAATTAATCTTATTAACCTTCAAATTCCGATTGACTTGATTTCGAATTGATTTGGGTGTTTGCTTAAATTATAATTAGACTTGGTGGGAATTGACTTGATGACTATCAATTCACCCTTACGTTCCACTCGGGCTGACTTGACTGCAAAGATTTGATTTGATTTGATTTGTTTCAACCTGAATTACAGGTGCAATTGTCGTTTCAGATCATTCCCACAAAATCCAAGTCAGTTTTACCCAATTTCAACCCCCAAAATTCACCAATATCGTCTAAATTTCCGGCAATATCTTAAATTTTGCCCGAATTTACCTGAAATTATGCTGGACTTTGGCTGAATTGGGTTAAAATTGTTGGTCAAAATATTTCCTGAATCAAACGAATTGACTGGACTGGATCAACAGAAGTCAGTTAATTGGAATTGATTTGTCAGAATAACAAAACAGAAAAATAATTGAGTGGAATTGACTTGAAATAGCCAATGCATATCATGGCAGTGATTTGAATTACCGGGAAATACAGCAGTGACTGGGTTGAATTGACTATAACTTACCAATTTGAATTTGAATTGATCTGGAATTGAATTACATATCAGCGGTATTTAAGTAAAAATGGATTTGACTTACTGTTCACTTGATGTCTAAGTAACTGACTCAAATCCATTGAAATAGAATTATGCCCATCCCTGTTCTAATCTGTTATATAGGATTGGCGAGTTTGAGGCTACATGGTAGGAATTGCTAAACCACAAGCCACGGCTGTTTGCCGAGATGCTATCGTCGTGAGTTAGCCACTAACGAACGAGAATAGCGGATTTTTGGATGTCTTAGTGGACTAGCCCATACATCCTCAAAATCCCAGCCCAAGTTTTCTTATCAATCTAGCAATGTGCCCAGTCACGTGATAGCAATACTATACATGCTATAGCATCTGTTTCATCTTCCTCTGATCTTCCTCATATAATACAGTGTGAGGAAGATCAGGGGACACAAGTGGTGCTTCCCTGTAAGCCATGTGTCGTGCAGGGAAGATGTCGTTGTGGTAATAATATAAATAAAAGGGCATTGTTAATTGCTTTTCTCTTATATTCCAGATGAAGAAGGTGGATTGGTAAAAGCAGATGTGGATAATCTTCTAAATTGGTTGAAAGTCACTCTTGGAAACAAAGTATCTCAAGTTAAGGTTAGACTTTAATTATCATTATTATTATTAAAGTTACATGACTCACAGACAAAGTAGTGTGAAAATTGCTAACTCTTTAAGTGAATGGACAGATGTCCATTATGGTGTGCCGCAAGGTTCTATCCTGGGACCATTAATATTTATTATTTACATTAATGACCTACTGAAAGAAGATCTGCAGTGTTTTATCTCCTTATATGCCGACGACATATTATTAGTATCAATTAGCTATTGTCAAAATACTATGATTAGTAGACTCCAAACCGACTTCAATAATATTAACACCTACCTGATCAATAACGATTTATTCATCAACAACGATAAAACCACCTTTACACATATCACAAACTCTCACACTACTAGAAGGCAATGTGACATTTTCTCACATGTCGGCTCTTGCCACAACAAAACAAACTGCACTTCCTGCCCAAAAATCTCGCAAGTTGACACTTTTCGCTTTACCTTGGAGTGGAAATTGATAATAATTGGAAATTCTACCGACACATTAAAAATACGAAAAACTATACCACTACTTCATGCTATAAGAAATTGCTTTACTGCGGAAATAAAAAAAAATTATCTACGAATCTTGGATCTTATCTGAAGTTCGATACGCATGCACAATTTTTGGCTCGACCACTGTGAACTATATCAACAGACTACAAAAAACTTTAAATAAAGCAACTAAAGCTCTCTTCGGTACCACAAGAAAACTTTCTACCAAAGAGATCCCAAAAAAGTTTGAACTTTTTAATTTCAAAAAAGTTTATTTGTTTAGCATCATAACTAGATCTTTTTCGATTAAACGTACCAGCTTAATATATTTAGGCCCGGCAGACTGAAATCGAATTGGCTACAATGCCATGCCAGCCGGAACTCCTATGGAAGAAGAACATTAAATTGTGTAGTACCTACCATACTCAATGAAATCCCTTATTTTGTTAGAAGTGAAATTAATCAGTCAAACATAAAAAAAAAGAATGTGGCTAAAAAAAATCAGATTATTGACTTACAGTACAATGCTTATATACCAAAGTTTGTTCTTCAGTAATCCTGTACAATGACATATATGTGAACTTGATGTAATATAAATCACTATAATCGCATAATTTGTAAGAACTTTCTTCAGTGCACATACAAGCCTCCTAGGCTTCGTGTTATTTGTACATGGTACCAAGTTACATGAACAAAATACCAGTAAATCTAAGAAATTTGCAAAAATTACAACCAGATGGAAAAGGAGATTAAAATGTGGATTAAAAGTACATAGGAAACATTGGCGTAATTAACATGAGTGAAATAATAATAGTAATATACAACGTAGTATTTTTCTAGTTTTAAGTTATAGTAACTGTACATAAATTCTAAATAAAAATAGTCAAATTGCTTGCACATACAAGTCGTAAGACTTCGTGCCTTTTGTACCTCGTAATGTACAACTGAATAAAAGCTTATTATTATTATTATTATTATTATTATTATTATTATTTTATTCCGTTGTTACCTACTAATGGAAAGTAGGTAATTATCTGAAGGCATTTTCAAATAATTCAACTCGGCTGTGAAAGCCTTCATTTTATGCTTTTGTTGTTGCTAATTTTGCCAAAATGCTCACCACATGTGCCTAGCAAATTATGATGATAAAATTGAAACAGGCTCACGTTCAAATATGTAACCATAGTCCAAATCCCCCCAAAAACGTCTAATAACTTTCCTAAAACCATATGTTTTGTTTTATCTGAATTGTTTTTTTTTTTAAGGTGAAAAAAGTACTTGCGTTGTAAAGCCTGAGCACCCTGCCAAATAAATTTCACAAGTTGCTAAAATCTGCCACCTGCTTATAATGCTGAAAAATATGGTATTACTGCACTGGTGCTGGATTTTCAGCATCATTCCTACCAAATTTAAGATTGAGCCCTAAATTGTTTTTCTTGTAAGAACGTTTTCTGCTTTTTTCAGCTTATTTATTTATTTTTTTTTTTTTTTCATATATATAGTTTTTTGGTACAAAATTATATTCCAGGTTTTGTGTTAGGCTGTTGTCATGTGTGTGTACTGAAACGTTAAAATTCCTTGACGTATAGTAAAAAACAGTTCGTTTTTGAACAAAATTACCCGATAAACCGATCGCCGTAAAATCGGTTCGATTTGTTACTGATTCAAATCTCCTCGTCGCTCGCCCTTGCCAGTATGCCACCTGCACCGGATGGCCTAAACGCAGCTAGCCAGATCTCTAAGCCTCTCACGTACTTTATTAATTACATGGCTTTAATCAAGATCGATTACGTCCAAGCTGTTGTTAAATAGACGCCTAATCTCCCTTTGCAATAAAGATTTAGGGACGCTTTGTGGAGGGAGGGGGTGGGGGCGGTGCGGGGGAGTTGAGAGTACTGGAAGGAGAGGTACGGTGGTGACTAACCGAGAAATCAAAGCCTCTAGGCCTAAATAAAATAAAAGTGCAAGTGCGCCTTTTTTTCTTTGCTTTTTTTTTTTCGAGGGAGGCTCGTTGCAGACAGTATCAGCGGCCATTTTGCCTCGTGGCGTTGTTTCTGTGGTGCGCAGGCTTTTAATTTCATCTTCATTAAGTGGTTGCCTGCAAATTAGAGGGCTGGCTCTGACTCTCTCTCGGACGGCGAAACGGCCCCAGGCGTGACCGGAGGGACTGTGACGTCATGTCGACTGCGTTGATTTTGACGCTGCCGTACGGTGTTGGTGGCGCCATCTCGTAGGAAGAGATGAAACTGATGGAGAGGAGTAAAGCGAAATTTTATGGTTGATTTTTGGTTGGCGTTTGTGGGGATATGCTGACCCACTGATCTTAATTTTTAGTTTCAGAAAGAATACAAAGCCGCACTAAGGAGCACCTTTTCGAGTA
>JAHWFP010232391.1:54636-70845 GCA_023313725.1 Lithobius niger | reverse complement strand
GCTAATAGGATTAACCTTGGCGGCCTTTCCCTGGTTGAATGAAAGGCCGACCCTTTTTGTAAACTTGCCTCTAAACTCTTACCAGTTTTGGTTTTGGGTGGATATCACTACTTTCATAGGCCTGTGAATGTACAAAAAATTCCACGGTGTAATTGTCACCCCTACCTTTTTTGTCTGGAGGTATTTTATTGTACGAATGTTCTCATTCATAATTTTCACATTTGCTATTGTCATTCCAAATAAATTAATAACAAGCGTAACAGTATAATAATTGCAAGGACCTAATCAATTCCTATGGAATAAAAGATACCCTGTGTCTTATTGAACCAGTAATGAGAAATTTATTCGGGTCGTGGGGCATATAATTCATTTTGAATTCGCGTACCGTAAAAAAAAAGAACGATTTGGATTTGGTGGGAAAAAAACCAACCAAACCTGTGCAATAAAAGATACTCTGTCTCTTCGTGAACCAAAGGGTTTTAACGAGCGTTAACCACTCCTGGTCATCTGCCCGAAGCCCTAAGGCCCTATGTCTGCAACAGCCAGATTCGTAAACCACCTATTTGCAACAACAATGAATTCTGACAATTAGGTACTGAAACGATAAGCGTGTAACACTTAAGCATGTTGTAATCTACTGTTGGATGACAATACAAACAATGGTTACAACAATACTTTTGCACTTACGAGCCACTTCAGGACCACGTGCTTCTAGCTGCAACCCTCATTTTAGAAAAAAGCACTTCCCCATATGACGCTTTACCTCTCTGCCGAAATTTAAATCTGGCAACTTTCCCTAATGAGCTGTAGACGTGTCGTTATACCCTCTGAGAATTAGTTACTAGTCACCAGTAACACAAACCAACGTTATTGAGGACACTTTCTCTCCATGAAGGACACGTTCCCACATTTTCGTGTTGAGTTTTTCTTTGTTACTGGACCCACGACACCTGATTGAAACGATTTGCAAAGATTTCTACTGCATGAGGAATTTACACCAGTATGCTGAAATCACGTATAAGTTAGTTTCAGTTAAAAGACACAGTCTGCTAGTGAGCCGCCATCTGACAACAATTACACTCAAACAATTACGCTCTAACAATTAAGCTCCAACAACAATAAAACGTCTACTTGGTGGCGACACACTAGCGTGTGTCTAGATTACAAGATTTAGTTAGTTTTGTTGTATTGATATAACTCCTTTGAAGGGCCGAACCACTCTCAACTTAGTGGCCTCTTTACCAGTTTTTGGCTTTGTTTATTTTGCTTTGTTTTTACAGTTGGTTTATTTTTCGTGAATTGGACGTGAATACAATTTCTTTGCAACGTTGTTTAGCTTTATCGTGATGTACTAGTGTGCGTCTAGGCACGTTATGTCAGTATCCACGTTCTCATTGTCCGAACTTCGGCCGTCCAATGAGACGATGCCGACAATACTAGCAATAGTTATAACAATATTTTCGTACTTACGCGCCCTCCTACGCTATCTCCGTCACGCCCCCAGGCTCCAAACCATTAAAGGTATGCAGTTCGTATTGTACTGCACCCATTCGTCCAATTTCATAGCTGGAAGCCTTCCCGTTATCTCGGTATCAATGAGTAATCACCCTACGGGATTTAACATGGGGATGAGCGAATTACACACATTTACAACGTTATTGAGGGTCATATTTTGCACTGAAAGCAGCTTAGCTGGCATTCCTACACGAGTTAATTTTTGTCAGGTGGGTCATTGCTCTCGATTTCAACACAATTTAAGTTTTTGCACCGCATTATTATTTTTCCCCAAGTACCTGAAATGTGCCCAACTATGCTTCAAGATATAAGACACTGACACTATGGCGCCGCGCTACAATGGTTTACAACCTCGACAATATAACTGATGTGATGATTGTTGCCTAACTTGGCGCGACACACTAGCGTGTGTCTAGATCTTTCGAAATAACTTACATGCAACACAACCACGACTACATTTCTACTAGATTCTATCCGCCACATTCCTACCTTGCTTTCAGTTACTTAGTAAGGTCACATCATTATAATAAACTAGTTGTAAACGTTCTTGCTCGTGCTGGACACCCCTATTCCGCCCCCCCATCCCTTCATGTACCCCCTACCTCCCCTCGATCCCTTTCAGCACCTCCCTCAACATTGCGGGATCTGAATCGCCTAGTGACGACCTCAGGACTGAATTGTTTGGAGGGCCGACAGAGGACACATCTAGAAAAAAAAGTTTCCAAGGACTTTTTCAAGGTAGCCGTATTAGGCGCTTTTATTCCTTTTGATTCAACCGGAACGTAAACGTAAGCAGTGTAAAATACGTCCCAAAAACTAAAAAAAAAAAAAAGCTACACATATGTTGCAAAGATCCTACAATAATAAATAAATAAAATAAAGAAATAAAAACTCAGTTTATTTTATTCATTTTATTTCAAGTTTAGCCAGCAAATTTTTTTTACTTTATTTTCTAGTGGTGACCAAAGTGTCGGGGTCGGGGCGGGCGGCGTGAAATATTTGGGGGATCATGGCCTTCTCCTACAGCGCCGTCAGTGGAAGCTACTCCCGTGAGCATGCTACCTGCGCACCCCCCCCCCCTCCCGATTTGTAGGTTTTTTTTTAATGTAGTTCTGTCTTTTGTATGAAGTCACTGGTATTCATGTTTATTCAGATCAGAGGGGCTCGTTACAAAATACGAGGAGGTCAGCAGGACGAGTCCCGTGATTCAGATCTGAATCACAGGGACTCGTCTTGCTGACCAACTCTTATTTTGTAACGAGCCCCTCTGATCTGAATAAAAATGAAATGCCAGCGACTTCACACAGAACTGCATTTAAAAAACCTACAGCTGAAATGTCAAAGGCGTGAAAATGGTCAATGGGTTCACCAAGGGTTTTCGATCAGCGTTCTTTGGCTTGCCCTAAGGACGCCGATTGAAAAACCATGATTATATTTTCACTAATCACTTAGTTGGTCGAGAGATGGCGCTGCAGAGTGGTGTTCTTGCTGTGGCACTCGTTCAAAGTGAAACCGAAAGTGTCAACAGATGGTGCTATAGAGTGGTGTTCTTGCTGTCGATAGAGATGGGTTGATGCACTTGAAAATTGCGTGGTCTGTTCTGTAGATTACACCCCAATGACACGAATAACTGGTACTAGGCTCTTTTTATGTGATGGGCCTCTATTTGGCAAAAAGGATTTTTTAATTACAAATACAGTATCACGAATATTTTGTTACCTTTTCTGTAAATATAGTACTACCAAAGTCTTAACAGTGGCATAAATAAAGAGTTTTCTGAGAGGGGGGGGGGGATTTTTACCCCCTCCCCTTTGCGGCCCTGCAGCAAAACTAGTGACCACTTTATTCTACTGTACAATTATTCATCTTTATGCACGTATACGATGCATGGCTTCACCAATAAAAAAGTTTTGAAGAAAATGGCGAATAAATAGATTTTTCAAAGGAGTTTTTATGCTCCCGTAGCTCGTTTAGGTGGTAGGGGTCGGATATTTCACTTAACTCAGTTGGCCATAGTACAGCTCGATTACGAATAACCAACCTACCAACCCTTTATAGAAATCATTATAAAAGTATGCCATCCTTTTTTATGTGTCAGTTTTGTCCTCCCTCTCCCCTGTCACATTTTTTACACCTACTCCCACCCCAAAACTGGAAAAAAAAAACACAAGAAAACTTAAAAAGTTAAAATCCTAACAAAAACATTCAAAAAAATTAGTAACATTCAGAATGACACGTTGTAACAGAAGTTTTGCCTTACAGAACACTCCCCCCTCCCTCACTTTCCTGACATCTGAACACATCATTCATGTACATCATTTAGATTATTAGAATTTTTTCCTGCACGAATAATTAAGGTACGTGAAAACGTAAAAGCGACGTAACATTGGTGACATGTCACGTTTTGTCTCACTGAACTGAACAACCCCACCTCCTTTACCCACTTCTGAGCATAACGTACTTTTTTAAGGTGCCTTATAACTAATCGTCATACTCATGACCGGACTGGTTCAGTTTTTATAATAACTAGTGGAGTCGCTTAAATATTCTTTAGCATGAGAGGTCATAAAAACAAAATTGTGCCCAAGATTCTGTTTTTTTTATACATTTTATTTAAAAATTGTATAACTTGTGAATTTATTTTTTTTTATTATTAAATTAACGTTAACTTAACACTGAATAATTTAGGTTTGAAATTACTTTTCAAATGGCGGACGATTTAGCCAACGTTCCTGAATTAACTGAGAATTAGTTTTAAATCATGGTGGCGATGGGCTAAGAGGAAAAGGGCTACTAGCAAATCAAACTGCCAACTAAGTCTTCAATTTTGATTCTTTGCTCGGTTTTTATGTTGTTATCAGACTTCAACTGATGAAAACTTGGAAGGAAAGCTTAACAAATTTTGTTCTGTACAAATTTAACTAGCGTTTCGAATCTAACCATAGCAAGAATACACAGTTGGCCCTCAAAGGTACACGAACATCTGTGTCCACAGTGAATTTTTTCAAGTCCTGTATTCAACGCCGTAGGAAGCAAATTAAAAGTGGTACGGCGCAACGAAATCGGCTAGAGGGACTGGGGGAGCTCTGTAACTCCTCCAGCAGGGTGCGGGGCAGAGCCCCGGAAGTTGAAGCAAATTCTGGCAGGGCAGTGTCTTATCTGGCTTCTGTAGACCATGTTTTGAATGAATTTTTAAGGTTTGTTTAGTTAAAATGCGGTTGGCATTAACGAAGCTACCCCCTTATGTATGTAGGCGGTACTACTTCTGTCATTTCTGACTTTAACAAAACTTACTTTTGAGAAAGTTGCAGACAGTTGGGTGCTGTGTTGAGATTTCTCAGACGTTTGGTGTTATCTTTTGCTGAAGCTGCTTTGGATTAGAGTTAAAAGGCGCTTAAAAGGAAATACCTTCACACTATATTTGAGCATCCTGCGCAAAATAGCGAAAACATGTTGTAACTTTTCTTTACACGTATTAGTGCGATGCTAATGGATTTACACGTCTCTTTCTTGTATCTGCTCCTTTAGATCATGAAGATTTTTTAAGCCTTACGAATCCAGAGCATCTTTTGCGACAATGATTGCTTACATGTCTGTTTCTTGTATTGTCCCCTTAAGTTTTTTTTTTTATTAAGGCTTACATTAAGCAGTTTTTTTTCCTTTGGAGATGTTTCAGGTAAATTAAATGACCATAAATATGACACGAGATAATCGCGATAGGACATAACTGATATGAACGCTTTTTTATGTAAATCAGTCACAATAAAATAGCATGCAATGTACCCTAGTCTTTGTTATTACCTACATTTTAAGATATAAAATTGAAAATCGGTTTATGGTTCGATCTCCAGGCTGAAAGCAAATTGTTATCATTAAAATTTTTAATGCAATGAAGTAGTTATGACACGACCCCAAATAGCGAATTTCGTTGGTCTATGTAAATTCTGGGGAACTATAGTGTAGGGTTTCCAAGTTTGGCGTTTAACGTGGAAGTTCGAGATGAGACTTGCATCCTTGGTAGCGCCATGTTTTGAAAAATTTATTTTGCTTTTTTTTCCCCAAACCACCTTCTCCAGGTAAAGCTTATTGTCCTTCGTAAGGTAGGGAAAGCTGTGCTCAGTTCGTACTAGAGGGACAGAATGTGCTCATCAAAGTGCGGCAGAAAAGCCTTATAGGGCAGCTTCAACGGATTGACAACAGCAGCCGCATTTTGTGCGCTTGGATATGCTGTATTTTAAAACTACGTGCCAAAAAGTGGTACGGCAATTGCCGCACCAGCCATACCGCTTCCTACGGCCATGCCTCTATCATGACGGTGAATTTGAGTTAGCATCCTTTTGGTTGGGAGGCCAGGACACTGCCCACTGGGCTGCTATTGCTCCGTTTGTTTATGGTCCGTATGACCCCTCATAAATTCCACGTTGTGCGTTTGGCTTTGAAAATCGGGCCTTCTCCTTTCAGAGATAACTGGTAAGGCGTTGGCATCCTAAACGTGTTTCATAACTAAGCTATCTGTGAAATTATGGCGTTGACGGTCTAACGCAGCAAATCAATTTACAGTTTACCCACTTACTGTACATGATTTTCAATGGCATCACGAATTCGAACGATGAAAACTTAGCTAGAATCCTTAACAAGTTTTGTTTTGTACATATTTACTTGACGTTTCTGCATTAACTAAGACGACAGCTCTTAAATTATGGAAGTGATGAGGTAGCAACAGTAGAATTACTGGCAAACAAAACGGCAAACTCTATTTTGAGCTTTATTTTGAGCAGTTCACCTTTACTGAGAATGCTGTTGTAGTGCAAAAGGATACATGATCAGTATGGTTGATCAGCTGAAGGAGGCCGGTTGTAGATGCGTAGGCCAAAGCCGAATCCCGTTAACAGGCTTCGGAGAGGCTGGCTTGTGGAGAAGGCAATCAGGGGGTACGTCTTCCACTATTTGAGGAGGTCCAAAAGAGAATTGGTGGGAGGGTCTTTTTTTTGTTGAAAACTTTCCTCGAAGTGACGTGACAAGTGACATGTCATTCATTGGAGGTAATCAATAGAAGATCGTGATGAGTGAATGAAAGGGATGGGCAGTGACCCGTCTTCCGATGTGAAGTTGGGGATGAGTCAAGAGTGCATTCATCGCTTGAGCTTAGCGACGGGGCGATGGTGCGTCAATGGCCAGGAAGGCGGTGTGGAAGGCCAACAAAAAAGAGAGTACTGGGCGGAAAGCCAACGAAAGAGAGCACTGAGTGAGAGTTCCTGGGTAGCAAGAACGTCCGCTTGGATGTGTTGACTTGCTGTCAGCTTTCCTCAGGCGGGATGGAAGGGAGATCCAGGTAGAAGTGAAGAAAAAGACAGTCCTTGAAATGTGTGTCAACCCAGTGGGTAATGACAGGGAGGGAGCCACAATGTCTTGACCATTCCAAATGGCGCTATGGTCGAGATGAGTGAGACGGCATGGCCTGTTCGGTCATGAACATGGGCGGGTCATTGAGCCTGCCACGGCGAAAGAAGACAGCTTGGCCGGTCGTGTTGGTGGTGGATGGCAGTGTCTTTCGTGGTGGAGTTGGTGAAAGGAACACCCGTTGCCACGGCGAAAGAAGACAGTTTGGCCAGTTGGTTCAGTGGTGGACGGCAGAGTCTTTTGTGGTGGAGTCAGTGAAAGGAACAGTTGTGAGAAGTAGCATGGATCAACCCTGGTAAATGACAGGGAAGGAGCCACGATGTCTTGAACGTCAGCCGCATGTTTTCCTCTGCTTCTTCTTTGAACGTGTTACATGTTGTGCTTGCTTTCTGCCATGCAGGTGTGAGAGTGGGAAATCCTGCAGGCCCAAACGACAACAGAGATTTTTGCAAGGGTGCGAGGCAGTCACATGAGTAGAGGCCGCCTGAAGTCCTTACTTCTTTCCCATGAATTGTGGGTGAGAAGGATCAATTGCTGTATATTTACCTCTTACAGTATTCCATTTTTTGTTTGCTTGCTTCTGGCCAACTTGGATGGTGGAGAGGGGGGTCCTCGTAGGAGGCGTGAAAGCAGTGATGGCGCCAGGGTGGGCCGCGATTTTTGGTTTCAAAGTGCTCTTCCAAGCTCTCTAATAGCCCGAAATGGACATGCTTAGGATATTCTGAAAGTTGATAATGTATTCTTTCACGTGCATCCATACCAAATTTCAGCTTTCCCATAAAGTGAATAATTCCATCAAGCTCCAAGCCGCTCTACTTAAGGGGGTAGGAATGTCAAGACTTACATGTAATACCATGTTTTGAATGTGAGTAAGACATAAATATGGAATTTATCAAAAACGTTATTGTTTCTGGGATTGCCTGGCACTAGTTTTGGTACCACCACTGAATTCAGTAATCCCCCAAACATATCATTTGACACCAAACATGATCCTAAGGCCGTAAGGCTTATTTTTCGAATTTCGGCAGTCTATTGGCGGCCAGATTTAATCATGTATGGAAAATTTGCTAGTTTTTCTTCTTATCATCGCAATACTGTAGTGTCTTAAAATCCCAACGCTTGTGAAAATCAGGTGCTATACAAGAAAGATAACAGAAATCGTAGCGGGTTCAAGAAATAGAACTTTTAACATGACCGCCATTTTGATGATGACATTACGAACTAATGAGATCTACAAAATTTTGGGTCTCTGGCGTTTTACATTCAGGAATAAATGTACTATCTTCATCACCCTAAAGGCTATTATGTTCTCTACCAGAACTGAAGTATTGCTTTGCTTTATAGCTCAGCAAATGTGCAAACTTTACTTATGAGGCCAATTTGGTATTTTCTAATGGCCAATCGGGTAATTTTTGACAAATATACCCTACCAAAATTGGTGCTTGTATCACCATTTGCACAACTCCACTGAAAATTTCCTTTTATCTGCTCTACTATAATAACTGTCAAAAATCATCAACTAACACGAGAAGATGCACGTAAACCATTCAATCTGAATGGTGTATGCAAAACCAATACTGACTTTAGTCGGAATTTTGCGATATTGTCGAAAAACTGATAGGGTACTACTACCTAGCAGTAAAGTGAAAACATGTGTACTAGCTATGGTTTCCGCAGGACTAAATCAAATTTGGCACCTCAAGGATTACCGATCCCTTAATTTATAATTGATAAAAGATACCATCAGCACAGCCTAGTTTAATTATTTGGCTCCTCAATAAGCTATTTACATGACAATAAAAGACAACATAAATTCAGGCTTTCAATAAAATCCACTCTTTTTTTCAACAAAAGCATCTACAATAAATCCACATCTACATCAACTTAAATGCTCACGACGTAAAATGGCCATTTAAGATCACCGAACAAAACTAGTGAACAAATGATGAAAAATGAAACACTTGTGTTCTAAAATTGCCAATAAAATACCGACATGCAGAATTGTCGTATTGACAATTTCCTTTCTGGTTCTAACAAACAGTATTACATACATATTGGCACGTGCAAAAGTGGATTACAATTTATATGACAGGGTGTCAATTCTACATGCTCTAAAGATCTGTAAATTGCAATTTGTAATTACTTCGTTATTTTCTTTAGAACACAAAACAGTTCATCACGGAAGCAGTTTGTATAGTGAAAATACTTTTCTCACATTCACCAATCATGTTGGTGAAAATGGTTCAGTATGCCCATGAAACATCAGCACACGATATAATTCTACAACGCTACAGGAGTCTTTGTTCTGTACAGCAACAATACATAAAATGGAACATATGAATTCAAATACCCAGTCATGAACAACTGTAATTGACCATTATAGAACAAAAATAAAAATTGTGTTTTGGCATTTTCTCGATGCATTTACCGTAATACTACCATTAAATTTGAACTGATCACCCTTTTTTAATCGTTTGCAACGAATGACTTCTGGCTATTTGAATGAAACATGATGTGAAGATGCAACACTTTATGGGGCATGATGTTAGCACTTGTAACAAACAAAAATGGTAATGACTTACTAAAGTCATGTGCCACGAAGATAGTTTTATGCACCAGCAAAGAGTCCTTGCTAAAAACACCACAACAAAGGACTTTGTCAACTCTTTATGTTGTATTCTCTACATCAAAAAAAGAGCTAAATTATAAAATAGCACGGACAATTTCAACTTCTCATCGTTGACCCCACCATTTGTCACTAGCAGTCTAAATACGCAGTCGAAGGAGGTCGTGCCAGTTGGCCAGAAGTCGACCAATGCTACGGGAATAACAGCTGTCGCAGGTACACTTCCCAACTGAGTTACACGCATTACAAAGGCTGACTGATGCAAACAGAACTGCAGAAAGTTAAAGTCAGCTCGAAAGGTGTGTAGCACTGCAAAATAAATGTCAGAATGGATTCACTTACTAGGATAATTACTAGTTTTTCCAGCAAGCTCTCTGTACAAGTTCTTTGTTCCATTCGTAACTTGTTGTACAAACAGATGCAGTTGCGTTCGGATGCAACACGCCTGGGTTTTTCACGCCGATTATTCAGAGATAATTCCTGGTCACTATAACAACTATCTCTTCAATCTCTATGCCGGCTCCGTTCTTTATCATGACTCTTGTCACGGCTCCTGTCACGGCTCCTGTCACGATCACGACTTCTATCTCGCTTTCTGCTGTGACTCTTTTCTCTGTCTTTCGATTTTTCTCTGCCTTTGCCATGAAAACGATAATCCTTGTCTCGATGTCGTTCCCTTTCATCACGATCCCGATAAACCCGATGTCGTTCATCCCTGTCGTGTGAATGTTCATCTTGGTGGTCAACATGATAGCGATCGTCTCTGTCTCTGTCGACCTGATAGCGATCGTCTCTGTCCCGCTCATCCATATCATGATTCCAGTTTCCAGTTTCCAATCCTTGCCTGTTGGGCCACTGTCTATTACGGCCATTATTCCAGCCACCACGACCCCTGCCTCTTGCATGAAATGAATGACTTTGACGTGGTATCCTGCTGGGCTCCTGGTAAGATGGAGGTGGTTGTTGGGAGTAGGCATTGAATGGAGGGGGCGGACGGGGTGGATGGGATGGATGGGTAAAACTAGGATAACTCGGAGGTCGCGGTGGCCCAGTATATCCCGGAGGTGGTGTGTTTAAGGAAACTGACGCCACTGGAGGTGGGGGGTAATGAGTTGGAGGAGGAAAGGTTATGGGTCCCGGAGGTAAAGCACAACCAAAAATATTTGGTGGCTGTGTAGGTGGCAAAGCATTTGGCATGGCAGAAGGATGTATTTGCCGAGCAGTCTCCAGTCTCATGTCTGGGTCCTCCACACCAGGAGGCGGAGGTTCTGTGTATGACGGTGGCGGATTGACAGTTTCCATATTTGGCACAACTGGCCCAAATGGCTGCTGAGACACAATTGTTGGAATAGGGTTCGTAGAAAGAGGAGTTGTGAGGACAGGATTTGTAGGAATAGAGCTTGTAGGAAGAGGATTTGTAGTAGAAATGGGATTAATAGGAAGCATATTCGTGGGAATAGGATTAGCGGTAGGAGCGCTAGTCACTACAGGAATAGCCTCAGGTGCCGACTGAGGTGGAACATCCTCCAACTGCAACCGTGCTTTCTCCATCAACTCGCTTACGGACATGCTGCTCAGAGCTCCTCCACTAGTCTTACGTCGCGGGTCTACCTGAGGTAGTTTGACGCGAGGATCCTTCGACTTAAGGGAAAACCTAGTGCGGGGATCAAGAAATTTTTCGGTAATTGGGTGGTTATTTTCTGCGACTGGAGGAGGAGATGTATCATCCTTGGGAGATGGTGGAGAATGCAACTCATCGACAACTGCCGACTGTGATCCAACTGCTTTGGTATCCACTACCGAAAACCTTTTCACAATAGGATCTTCAAGAGTAGTCAATTCGCTGGATTGCTGCAACGCTGATGTTGAGCTAGAAGAAGTAGTTAAATCACCGCTTGCCTTCTTGATGTTTTCTAGAATTTTTTGCAAATTTGGAGGTAACGCTATCATGCTGGAATCCAGAAACTCATGTTTAGAGTTTTCCGGAGCAACATCAGTCATCCCGTGGATAGGACTACCACTCTTCTGCAAAGGCGGAGTGTAAGAAGGAGAATAAGCTTCGTCTTCATCGTTCGGCTTTGATGGCTTTACTGGAGATCGCGGTGGTGCAGTTGCTCCACCCTGAGGCTGGGATTTTAAACTTTTGCCTACTGAAGCAGCTATCTTCTGTTTCTGCATTTCCAGCTGACGCTTCTGCTCTTCAACCTTCTGAGTCAGTTCAATAAGTAGACGACGCTGCTGCTCCAAGTCTGTAGCAGTGGCAATGGATGCTAGAACACTTGTCGTCACTACAGCAGGATTAGAGCTCTTGGAAATCTGGTCTATCAGTTCACTCACACTCTGTGATGAAACAGGCCCTGACAAAATACCTGATAAAGGTGGTGTGGTTACGGTGGTGCCCTCCACTTTGAGGAGGGTATCATCATCTTCTGGATCATATGGAACATCATCATCAACACCTTTTTTCGCACGGCTGTCGTCCAACAATGCATCCTCTTTTTCTGGTGAATATGGGCTGTCGGCACCTTCATCAGCAAAGGTAACTCGAGGCATTTTCTCAAGAGGCGGCGTGTATGACCGATCACCGTAATCTGTCCCTAAAGGTGCAGGCACTGGCATGGGGGCTGGCCTTTTGACGGGCATATTTTCCAATGGAGGTGTGTAAGACCCATCATCTTTCGGTGGTGCAGAAGGCTTTAAAATTGAAGGTGGAAGTTTTTCGAGGGGTGGAGTAAAAGAGGGATCTGAAGATTCTGAATACCTAAAAAAAAAGGAAAGATTTAACAAAGTTACATGATTATAATCAATTTGTAATGAACAGATTTTGAACGGTTGTATTTTTTTTTTTTCTAAATTTAAGCCTTAACTCAAATACCAGGCAACAAAATACCTTATTAATGCCTAAATCACAACTTGACAACCTCAAGTTAGACCTTCGAGTGGGTTAGCAGAAATCAATGCCAGTTTATGTTTAGAAAGTGCATTGTTCGCGCAGAAGTCGCATATATGTCCACGACAATAGAAAGCAAAACTTAAAATTCCCTTCATCACTATTAATCAGTTTTTTTTTTTAACAACCAGAAAACTAACGAGTAATGGAATAAACAAACTATCAATGACTTATCAGTTCATACAATTTTTGGTGTTGCTAAGGGACTGCTCATTCGTTGAAAATATGACACACTTTTTTAAACAATATTGTTACAAAAGTGTCATGTTTTCGAAGAATAATGACAAGTCCCTTAGCAACACCAAAAATTGTATGAAGCGATAAGTCAATGGTAGTTTGTTCATTCCATTGCTCCATGGGCTAAGCTGACTTAAAATGTGTGCCTTTAAACCTCCTTTAGATTGTGATTCTATGGCTTCAATCTTTGCGTTCAGTATAGAACGCACATGAACGATTCTCCAGTACTACAAAATCGTCTTCTTTCCAGCAACTGCAGAGTTATAGGAGCAAATTCAGAATCTGTCACAATGATTTTCAACAATTCCAAGATTTTCAAAACATTGAGGAACTAAAGTGGCACTATCACCGATTGAAAGTAAGCAGAATCTGGCACCATCTAGCACTATCTAGCACTTGCTTGCACCAAGCAAAGGAATGCACAACGGCATTGTGGCCGTAGCTTCGTTACAGTCGTATGGCGGGGGCGGGAGGTTTGATTGCCTGTTCTTCTGAAAGGGGCGGTTTGATTTTGATGTTCAAGAGTGGGGCAAGAGACGGGATGAGCCGTCGGAAGGAGATGTCTGACTCGTGGGAGGGTTGGTTGCGGAGACGGTGCCGTGTGGAGACATCCAAGTTGTTGGTGGACGAAAGGGCGATATCCCAAAGGAGGAGAGTGTTAAATAGGGTCCTGGTTGTCAATTCAGAGAGAGATTGGTTGCGAAGCTTGCTTTCAGAAAGAGTTGCGAACAAAGGGATGAAAGGTTCCGCATATCCTCTGGGCTTGCGGCTGTGGAAAAAATAAAATTTCCATTGACTGTCGTGTTGAGGATGTCGGCTTGCGAAGCGGCTCGGAGGCTCAGCCGAAGGCGTTTGTTGTTTTCGTAAGAGCGAAAGTCGGAATGGCAGCTTTCATCTGAATGAAGAGAGTGGTGCCGAAATCCATCTTTGGGCTAGTTGCGTCATTTCCAACCGGACGAAAGAAGCTGTTCTCATGGTCGGGGCGTGGGGCTGGTGGCTCCTTGTCGAGGATGAGGGGGTCTCCTTTGCCGAGGAGGGAGCTTTCATCTCTGAGAAGACACGTAAATAAGGATGTAGGTTGGCAGAGAAAATAGTGTGGGTTGGAGTTCTTGACCCAGAGGGCGAAGCCAAAATCCGGTGATGAGGCCGTGATTAATGACTGCGAGGTTTGTTTGAGAAGCAGACTGGAACCGTCTCTACGACGGCTTTTTAATAGTGCTGCGAGCGGTAGAGTCGGATCGACGGCCGAGACGTCCGGGAAATGGATCCTTCTGCCGGTCGAAAGTGGAGGCGGCTTTACGTTTCTTGAAGGCACTGGGAGGCGGAGAAGTACTGCGTTTGTGTCCTTCGTAGCAGGAAGACGAGGCGACGCCATTGAGCGCAGGTTCGTCGGATTTAATGCATCTTTCGGACGGTGTCCTGGACGATGTGTTGAGCTTCAATGCAGGTGACGAGCGTAGGCGGCCCAAGGGTATAGGGAGCCACGGCGGTCCTGGGAACAACGGGGAGGGACTCGCAATGTTTTTGGACTAAGTAGAGGAACCGTAGAGATGAGCGGGGCCCAGCCGGCAGCTTAAGACCAAGAGACGGCAGGCTCACGTAGTCGTCATGCGGCCATCCAGCGGCTTCTTTGGGGCTATTAAGTTGATAGGTGTTGTATTTTTCGCAGTGAAAAGGACAATTTGTTTGGATGAGACGAACATCAGTGTGGACGGCCATTGTTGTCTTGTTTTACACGAGGCTTGAATCCAATCACGGTCGTTTCTGACTTGGATCTTTGACTTGATTTCCACTCTGGACGTGGGGTGGTCATGGACGAGACAAGCAGCAAGCGATGTCGATGGCTTCTGGCGTGAAACTTACCACAAAATTTGAGTATGAACACGAATGAGGCGGCATCAGTGTGGATGGCAACCGTAGACTTGATTTTCGTTCGAAACGTGGGGTCAGCCACGGTCGAACTTAGCAGCAAGAGATCGAGTGGACTTCGGACTTGACTCTTCACTCAGAACGTGGGTTTTTTTTTGTGTGTGTTTTAGCCATGCTGAGACGAGCAGCACCTTGGACGGCAGTTGGTGACTTGAATTTCGCTTGAGACGAGGGATCAGCCATGGACGAGACAAGAAGTAGGAAATGCAGATGGCTTCCAACTTGACTCTTCACTTAAAGCGTGGGTTTTAAGCCACGAATGAGACGAGTAGCAGCGTGGGCAGCAACTGATGTCTTGATGTTCGTTCGAGACGTGGGGTCAGCCACGGTCGAGACAAGCAGGAAGAGGTGCAACGGCTTTCGTCTTGGTTCACTCAAGCGTGGACACTGGCCACGAATGGGACGAGAAGTAGTAGACAGCAACTGTTGTCTTGATTTCCGTTCGAGACGTGGGGTTAGCCACGGTCGAGACAAGCAGCAAGAGGTGCAAACGGCGTCCGTCTTGGTTCACTCAAACGTGGGTTCTAGCCACGAGTGAGACGAGCAGCAGTAGACAGCAACAGGTGACTTGATTTTCACTTGAGACGTGGGGTCAACCACGGTCGAGACAAGCAGCAAAATGTGTAGACGTCTTCCGTCTTGGTTCTTCACTAAAAATGTGGGATTTAGCCACGAGTGAGACGAGCAGCAGTGGACAGCAAGAGTTGACTCGATTTTCACTCGAGACGTGGGGTGAACCACGGTCGAGACAGGCAGCAAGAGGTGTAGACGGCTTAAGTCTTTGTTCTTCACCCAAAACGTGGGGTTTAGCCACGAGTGAGACGAGCAGCAGTGGACAGCAACTGTCGACTTGGTGTTCACTTGATGCTTGTGAGCCACAGTTGAGACATGCGTTAGGAGTGTAGATAGCTTACAACTTGGTTTTTCACTCAAAACGTAGGATTTAGTCACGAATGAGACGAGCGAGAAAACGGACCGAAAACTGTTGCCAGAAGGGTGAAAGCGGTCGTCTGCGGACGAAGGTGAGTTACATGAGGGGGAGCAGCAGGTGAAGCGAGGGCTTCGGATGCGGCGGCCATCATCGGGCTGGAATCCAATTTTCGTGCGAAAGCGTGGAACATTTTCGGCGCGAGGTGGCGAAGAGACACCTCTGGAGGAAAATGAATGCCGATAGCGGGCGCGCTGTCACTTTTATAAGGGATTACTGCCACGCATATGCGCAGTAGGCACATGCAAGCAG
The DNA here is from genome assembly GCA_023313725.1 of Lithobius niger. Classification (NCBI taxonomy): domain Eukaryota; kingdom Metazoa; phylum Arthropoda; class Chilopoda; order Lithobiomorpha; family Lithobiidae; genus Lithobius; species Lithobius niger. Next base: position 54,948 of record JAHWFP010232391.1, on the reverse strand, counting down.
GCGCCTATGCACCGGAAAAAACCTCCAGGGGAGCATCACATTCGAGGAATGTAATGCTAAATTATCAGGTTAAGATGTTTTGGCAACAAAGAAACATGTTTTTCCCTCAAGGTCCCGAGAAGTAAGTTATAAGAAAATGTCCACACCACCCGGTTGTGCCAGCCGGGCACCCTTCCAAGACCTAGCCGGGCCCGATGCTGCTGCTGCTAAATTATGGTGAACGGACAAGAAACGGTATTCTCAGCATGGTTTGGCCGTGGACTCGGAAATGAGGGGTGAAGGGATAGAAGAAAGTAATCTCCAACACCAAAA
>JAHWFP010232391.1:7501-54536 GCA_023313725.1 Lithobius niger | reverse complement strand
GCATGAGACATGCCAAAATGCTCAACAAGTGCCCCAAATCCTGCATTTCGACAAAACAGTAAAGAAAACGAACAAGACCCATACTTCGCAGAAACCCTAGAACAGATTTGGATGCATTTAACTGTCATGTTCTAAATATCATCTACTTGGTTAGACAACTAACACAAAACAGTGACTCCTGTGCTTATAGGTGAGAAAATGGACAAGTGCAAAGAGGCAATGACACAGACAATGTATTTAGTTTAAAAGTGTTAAAAGGGTTGCCAGTTGAATAAAATGCTAACCGCTATTCAAATTTGAACAGCGCACCAGAATTGCGACCAGAAAGTCGTAGGCCTTTTGAATTTTTGAACCTTATCCTGGTGAATTTTTTCCAACTATGAAAATATCCGGCGATTTCTTGGCTGAATGAGACATGCACACCTCTAAAGCAGTGAACTGTAGTAGGCTGCCAAAGATACTGTGATTTCGGAAGTAGTCACAATATCTGAAGAAAATCATTTCTAAAATAATCTAGGGTTGACAATCAGAAATCGCAGAGTAAAACTCCACCAAAAAAAAGAGGGTGACAACAAAGAACGGGTGTTAGATTATATCAGGAATATTCATAACACAGAAACAGCACAGAAACAAGTCTTAATGGGAGTGTGTTCTGACAAACATGGCTGCCACTAAGCACTTAAGGTGCCAAGATCCAGCAATCATTGGGAAGGCCACTTTTTTTTTAACTCTCTCCGGAATTTTTGTCTAACGCAAACAATAATGTAAAAATTTGATTGGGAAATATTTTGGGAAAAAACCGTTTTGAGAGCTCCTGGCATCTTGACGAGAGCATCTACACCAGCAGAATGCTCTCGTCAAGACGATGAATTCGTATGTTGGAATATTAAATTTGGTGAAAATTGGCAAAGGATTTTGACTGGAGTCCAAGCATGTGAGCAGAGTACAAAAGTGAATGCTCGACTGAATTTTTTTAGTCTAACACCACTACAGATGAGCAATTTATTACTTCAACCTCTTCCAGTCCATACACCACAGAGGACCTTTTGTCCTAGGTGCACATAATCCGGTACTGTAACATGATTAGATCTCACATCCTCTTGTTTGGGAGACCAAGCCCTAACTATTCTCCTATGCTTTGCTCCCTTCATTTGGGTTTCCAGGAATCCCCACAGTACTTACTTTTCATGGGCAGACTTACATATTTTGTCTTCTTACTTGGGCATACGTCCTGTTGTGAAAGGGGTCAACTATACATTACAAGTTATTTCTACATTAGTACTGATTAAACTCTTCCATTACAGGAGTAACCCAGAGAGAGCGTCGGTAACGTGATTCGATCTTGTATCCATGTGGTTCAGAGACCATATTTACCCCTACGAACTCGGTTGTGCTTCGGTTGCATTACTCCTGTTTCAAGACAACACTCATGGAACTCGCTCCTCGTCGCTGGACTTATATGTCTTTCTGCATAGGCATTCATGTTGAAGGGGGGTAACTGCAGATGGCACCGAGATGCTCCAGTGTTTGTGTTCCATTTTACAGTCAAGAAAGAATACTGCATAAAAACTAACCACTACAACTTTGTTTACAAACTTACTTTCTTTTAGTAGCTTTTGGTACAGCTTCCGAAATACTGGACGATGACGGTCGGCGCATTCCTCCATGCCGCACAATTACTCCCAGCAATACGTGTGACCGGGGTTCCTCCAAACCTGTAATTTTATTTATTACACAGGATTAATAAAACTCACAAAAAAACAAAACCAAAAAAAAAAGGATTTGATCACTAGAAAATGCGTTTTTGTTACTAGAATATCTACCAATTCAATTTTTGCGGTATTTTCTGTTAGGGGCCATTCAAAAACCACGTGGCCATTTTTAAGCCATTTTTACCCCCCCCCCCCCCCCGGTGGGGTGGTGTGGGGAAGGGTTTTAACCCCCCCCCCCCAAAAAAAAAAAACACGTGGCTCATAGCCACCCCCCACCCCAAAACTTAAACAAAAATAACTTAATGTGTTTTTGACAATGTGGTACCACTTCATATAAAATTTGTGTTATTGTACCGTAACAAATCTGATGATGAACTGATAGTGTTCGACATGAGTAACTCAACGATAGGTACCCCCATACTCCACTTTCGCTATTAATAAACGCCGCTGTTTAACTCGTCGTGTGAAATATCTTAATCAAATTTTTTGGCGATCTGCAACGGCCGCTAGAATAAAGGTCATCCGAGATTTGTAACTGAGACAGAAAGTAGAAAATTGTAGCCTAATACGTTCATTATTACGTAGGCCATCACTGCATGAATTATCCCAGTGAAGCACTCTATGTTAGCCGCACACTATTTAAATGAATTTAGAACGAGTCAAGGAAACGCAGTATTATGTTGATGAAGATTTCTACAACAAGCCGCGGTGTTTTTCACCACTATTCGGGAAATGGAGTTCGGTTGACTGAGGCCCAGGCGTTAGTCGATGCATGGATTTATGCACTATCACACTACTGTACGTGGTAAATTCCATGGTCGATGTAGGAACAATATAAAAACAGTGTAAGGCTGAGTGAGATGGTATGCTCAGAAACTCTTGTACGGTAAATGGAGAATATGGCTTTCCCTTTGCAGTGGCCACGTGGTTTATTTGGAAAACCCCCTCCCTCCCTTGTGGTTACTTGTGGCAGAAAGCCGACCTACCCCCCCCCCCCACCCCCTAGCCGACCACGTGGTTTTAAATGGCCCCTTAAAGACGACAATTTCTGAAAAAATCGAATAGTACCGTACCCATCTATCCAATATACCTTTTAGATTAGCCGGTTCAGGACATCTCAGATGCTGCACGTGCGCAGTGATTCACCATAATTTAATTGTCTAGGCATACTGTTAGTGGCAACAATGCGGGGAGAAAGGGCGGGTAATTAGGTAGGTATTCTAATGATAAAAACACATTTTCCAATCATGGCTGAGGATTGGAGAACAGCTCTTTTTATCATAGAATACCGTTCCTAATCAAATTTTTGTGTCGTGGAGACTTCGACATAACGGGTAGTGGGCAGTTGCCGTCATCTTCACTCCGGGGTTAGTTAGTGGATCCCTTGCGAATGCCTTGCATCTTCTGGTGCACAATAAGTGTTCCAAGTGAAGATGATGCAGCTGCATGGGAAGACACGTCTCGACGGTAGTGTGATGTGCAACCCTCTCCAATGCCAGCCACCACTTGCCATTTGGTGAATGGAAATCAACAGTTGACAACTTGCAATTTAGCCTTACTCACCAAAATAGCGACTAGCAATAGAGATTGCCACTCAAAGAGGGACATCTCGGGAACTGTATAAGTTAAAGACTAATGGTTTGAGGGTTACGCTCAGATTTATAAGGGCTACACAACAGATTTTCTACATTAATACTGGGGTTGAGGAAAATTGTACAATTTTATTAATACATAAATTAGGGAAACAGTACATCATGCATGATGTATTTGGTATGTGGCGAGTAGAAATTGTGAAATGGCGAGTGCTTTCTGTGGTCTACTGTCTGAGTGGCGACTGCTACTGGATTGAAATTCGTGAGGGTTGGCGATGTGAATGTAATCTCACACTTCCATAAGGCAACATGCAAGATTTCTTCCACAGGTAATTGATTATATGCAGTCCAGGATGCAGAGAGGGCTCGGATATCATGGGTGGTCCTTTTGATTTTGTCGGTGGTAAAGGTAACGTTAGTGTTTTCGTAGGCAAATCCTACGACAGATCGTACCCAGAAAGCAATCAAGGCTAATGGAGCTTGTCCTGTGTTTGATCTATAGGGAAAAATAAGTCCATGCAGCCCATCCTTCACTTTGGGTCTTTTGCTACATCGCGGTAGGAACGTAGGGTCAAGACAGGGCACTGTAGTCGCTCCTATTCATCACCTGCAAGGGAACCCAGTCCTGGAATCGTAAAGGACTTTGATGCTTCCGTGGATGCTCGGATCATTCCTCTAGAGGATGCTCAAGGCAGGAGTCCGACGGAGTCGTAGTTGGGGCTAAAACGTGGATAGACAACATCCATGCTAAGGGCTAAAATTGTTTTGCGGGTGACGATGCCTTGGATTGGTGCTATTGCTACGCCGTTATTTCTAAGGCTATAATATGTAGTATAAGGACCCCCTGTATGCCAGTGTTATGATGCTTGTAGCATCTTCTAGCTATTGTAGAGTTGTTAGTCACACCCTATGATCCTTATATGTTTGCAGTATGTGCTAAGTAGTGCTAGTGCACTAATGATATGTAATTGATATAAGCTAACTATGGTTCCTGTCTGCATATATATTTATAGTTATGTGGTTGCTGTACTATTACACCTGTATATAGGTGGAGCCACAGTAGTGCAGTTGAGAGGGTGAAGTGCTGTGGGGACATCTGGTGTTGCCTACTGGTACTTCGAGCTTCTATTTAACCAATAGCCCTGGTCTCAGCTGATTCAGTTCACCTCTGGGCTCTGGCCCAGCAACACTCCTCTCCACTGCCAAGGGTGAAGCCTCCTAAGCTGCCCGAGCTTTCACTGAACCACTGTACTGCCCGCGTGGACCGGAATAAACCTACTTTAGCCCTAACTTGGACTGGTTACTTCTGGTGTGGACTTAGGACTACTTTTACCCTTAGCACTATTTAATCATGTTTGTCAAGGATGATGGTTCAATTTTCTTCAGGGAAATCGCACACGGTTTAGAAAAAGGTGAACAATCCCAACATGACCAACGATGTGGATCAAGGTCGAGTTTTTAACATGGCGGCAACGTTTAGGCCTAACAACCAAATATTTCCCTGTAATGGTGGAAAAGACCATAAAATCACAAATACAAGCGACAGAATTGTAAAAACTTCTTGGAAGCACAAAGAAGCACTAGAGTTCAATAAAAATGGATGAAATCCTGATGGACTGGCACAAAGTTCACAAAAAAAAACATCAAAATTGTAGAGAGCAACGTAAACACAACCGAAAGTTGTACCGCTCGACACAGCAAAAAATGGCTGACCACTGCACACGCGAAGCATCTGAAATGTATTGACCCGGTAATCTGAAGGGTAAGCTTGTTGGATGGGTACAGGATTTCAGATTTATCAGAAATTTTCCTCTTAAGCAGACACGTAATCACCTTAACTGGCTTTTTTTTTTGAGGATTTTAACTACTGCCGGCTGACCACCTTTGAAAATAACAGGTTAAAAACTATTTTTAAGTTACATCCGACTATAACAACCTAAGACGTTGGGTTTGTTTCTACAGATAATAAAAAGTTAAACTAGATCAAAGACAGGGTTTGTACCTTCCCGCAAACTTCATAAGTCCAGGATTAAAAAGGACTTAAAGAAAAGTTGTCGATTTACTATACAAAACTGTGGAGGGCAGTATGTGCTTGTTGGTCAGGCTCTTTGATGGTCGTATTAGTTCACTTCCAAGTCACTAGATGGCAGAACCATGCAACAGAATTGCTGGTTTTTTGGATTTTAGCTAGTCTTTTTTGAGGAGAAATCCAAAACGGCGTAGTGTTTGTTGTCAGCCTAACATGAAACCAACTGTTATTGATAGTAACATGCAACAGAAAGACTAGAACTCTGTACCAAACAATGATTACAGTGAACCAATCTTATCTTTATGGCTAACTTGATGTGTTTATTTCAGACTTGAACAGCTTTGTTTGTCACTCGTATGCTTTCACCGTACTTTTGCCAAAATAGTAATTTCCTCGTCTTTTTTTCTTGTTTTTCACAAAAAGAAATTTTTTTTTACCTAGGTTTCCAAAAAGTGTGCACTTTCATCTACTGCCCTCCAAAATATTTGTGTTATTTGGTGAAAAACTAGCAGTATTAAGATTTTTTTTTGTAAGACTCGTATATGGTCAGATCAGGCGGACATGCGCGAATCATTACGTCAGGTTCCAGTGTATTTATATACTTAAATTATAAATTTACCATAAATCCTTATTAAAGGCCCATGAGCGTAGGCAGTTTATTTGGCAAAAGTCACGGGAGGGCATTAAATAAAAAATATCCTCCCGGGTTTTTTGCCAAATAAACTGCATACGTCCGTGGGCCTTTAATAAGGATTCAAATACATACATCAAATCTATGCATCTTATGAAAACTGTGACAAGTTGAGATAACAAATTCCTTTCCTTTTTTTCTCCACGGTTTTAAGGTAAATTTTAGAGAGACGTCCAACACGGAAAACTTGACATTTTTTTTAGCACTTTTCAAGCCTTTCTAGGCTAATTACCGTGTCAAAGAGAAACAATAGGCTACAGCTTCGTAAGATCGATCCACATCTTCTTCGCTCATTCTCAAACAAAAAATACCGTTCAGTACTCGCAAATTTACGGTTGCTTTGAAGGGGATGGAAAGTCTCTTCCTGCAACCTTCTTCCCATCAAAGCAACCGAAAATACCAAATGGTGTTCAATGTATTTGAAAATGAGCGAAGAAAACGTGGATCGATCTTACGAATATCCTGGACACACTCAAAAGTAAAAATCGACTTTTTAATATTTTAAAACAATACAGTTTTCTAGGACTGTACGTACCCTGTAAAGATAACAATGGGCATTATTTTCTGTCCACTAAGACTTTATAGGCGTAAATTTTAAAAAATACTTAATACTAAGGCTGCACTGCGACCAATTATACCGATCCGATACAAATTCAAAATTGTAAAAATGTTGCCGATACGGTACTTAAGGTTTAATCCCCAATTTTGTATCAATGGAGAACTTTCTTCAAAAACGCAATAATTATTAAAACAAAAAATGTAAAAAACAGTAACCAACAATTAAAAGCTAGCTAGGAAGATACTCAATTTCGTAGTCAAAACGCCACAAACCGCATGTCGTTATCAAACAGGGTTCCGGAGTTATGAACATTTCAGCATAAGCGGCCGAAACCGATCCGATACCACAAATATCGGCACCGATCCTATCCAGCATCGGTATTGGTGTAGCCAAACTTATTGATACACCGGACGAGAGCATTCTATTTCTACTCCCATTCAGATTGTACCTCATGATTTAAAAAAAAAAGCCACTGGCAGTATCAATGCTGGATGAAAATGTATTGTGCCATAATCAAAGTATGCTTACCAGGTCCCTCGAAGGGCAGCAGGATGGAAGGAATAGGGCTGTGGGACGCTAAAGGGATGATGTAGAAATCCTTCACCATCTTTGAAGCGTTGGCCACAACGCCAAAGCGTTTGCGAATGCTGAGGTAATGAAACAATGAGATGTACGCCGGCTTCTCTTCATCGTTAGCAGGTTGAAACCGGATCACCAAAAATTCCTAAACCCATCAAACAAACGTCAAGTCACCATGCTGCAACTTTTGTTTGTAACACAACATTAAACTCTCTTATCAAACAAGTTAAACCAAGTGAATGGAGCAGATGAATATATTAAAAAAAGCTGCATTTAGTGGTGTAATGGTACTCACGGCAGACTGTAAAAATAATCATTATCAATGTTTTTTTTAGAACCAAGGTATTGCCGAAGTAGCTGTTAATGGTTAAGTTACGCTGATGACCGTTCACAAACCAGCTGTGCTTCCTTTTTTTGGGGTGTCAACTTTCTTTTAATTATTTTGCACAATTAGCACGGAGGTGTTGTATGTAGCACACACGACTGAAATCTGATTTTAGGAAGAGTCCACAGTGTAGAATCCTACGAATCCCACAACGACGTGGAATCCTTGTCAAATAGAGTTGAGCATTTTGTGCTAGTTGTGCCTGCGATTAGACATATGAATAGGATAACAGCACATAGTTTTTGCCTAAATTATCGCGTTATTACAATATAGTGAAACCTCTTTATAACCTCTTTAGGGTCCTTGGAAATAGACTGTATTTTTCGTGTATCGCGCATCTCTATTACCAGTAGTTTTCATAGTAACAGAAACTTAATTTTAATATTCAAATTGTGTTTCTTACTCTCGTTAGTTAATGGATTGACTTGATCCAATCGGAGGTGGGTCAACCCTGGAGCTGCAGTGCACAAACCGTACATTTTAATTTATACTAGCCACATTGTTCGCTTTGCTCGCTCTATTGGCGTCGTCTCGCTTCGTTCAAGGTGGTTTGCAAGAACAAACTTGACGTCATAAACAAACATCATGAGGGTAAAAAAGAAACAACTCGGACGTTATTTTTGCAGGTTTTTTCATATTTGAGGGTCATAAGATTAAGTTACAGTGACGAAAATAGGCCTAACCGAAGCGCCATTTAATTAACTTTCATTTGGTCCTACTCCCATCTTTGTTGGAACCGTGGTTCAAGAGTAGTAGAGGTACAAGGACCCTCGCACGCACGCACATCATCCATTTTTCACGATGTAGATGATTGAAGCCAGCAAAACTAAAGCAATTAATTAATATTTGTAACAAATTTGTAACAACTTTTCTGTTGAAACTTGCATGCTGCTGACCAACGCATCGCACCCAAAACGATCATAATGGAGTACCCACTTTCCTAGTGCTTCGGCTCATAAGCCTATTATTTGGTATATAAATTGTGTTTTTTCCTGGATTAATGTCACCCCAGAATCGTAATTTTAAGATTCTGTATCTACCTGTTGGATCTTTTATACTGGGGCCAATGACCTTTTACCCAACATAGAAAGTCGTCTATTTTCAATACTGAATACATTTTTAGCCACTACTTACTACCTGCATTAAGGAAAAAGTGCGGCTTCCGATGACAAATGCTGATCAGCTTTCATTACAAGCACTTACATCTCTTAAGTAGAGGCTTATAAAAGTGTATTTACGACAGCAAGCGCATGCCGATACTACTTCATTCAAAAGCACACCCGAACCGAAGACCCTAAGACGCTGCAAAAGCTATTAGTTCGTGTGACGGGGAGGGGGTTGTAGTCTATGTGAATTTGGGCGCACTGCCGTAACCTCGTTTTATTACATCACAAATCCAAGATGCAAATCTTGTAAGTGGGACAGGTTTAGTTACCACAAGGGCCGAAGAATCCTTAGTCACGTTTAGGAAGGGAGGAATATAATTATGTAATAATGTAAACACTAGTTAAAAACTTTTAAACGCAATACCTTTGTTCCGGAATCTTTAACTTTACTCAGATAGTCCCACACTATTGAAGGATTAATCCGGCCCACTATTTGCAAGGTGTCGGGAACATCCTGGAAAAAAATAGGTTGTGTATGTAGCGATTAACTAAGGGCAACAATTGTGCCATCAAAAAATGTGAATCAGTCTGGCTACCACTTGGTTAAAAATGTAACAGCCACTCAGCTAGTTATGTAAAACAAAGAAATGACAATTTCTAATGTGAGAGGACTGTATTTTAACCGACCTCCGTATTACTATAGGACTTTGGACCTCACTGTTTTCAGACATTTGACGTCTCGTTCTCGTCTAAAAATATTAATTTTATAAATAAAATTAGTATAACTTATCCCAAAAAAATTCACCTTTACATTATGCTTAATATTGTAAATATTAACGCTACGTTGCTCAAAACTTAAATAACACGTTAAGAAAGTTAGTTGGCTCCCCACAGTGTGGTGCTCTACCAATTCCTAGTACGCCCTTCCACACTTACCCTTTACTTACACTTGCCAAACTAATTTTATTTCTAAAATTTACGCATTCACTTTCATCCAGAAATGACATTGGTATAAAATTGGACACGTGGCTTAGGGTTCAGCTGATCCTCCTCCTACTTTCAGACAAAGTCAGCATGAATCTAAAGATGAGCATGTTTAGATTTATGCTGATTTGTCCAAAAGGAGGAGGTCCAGCTGAACCCTGAGCCAAGTGTCTAATTTTATACCAATGTCATTAATGAAAGGAACTCCCCTTGAACACTGAAGCTTCTTGTTTGAAGAAGGTGTAGCTGTAAGAATTATTTTTACCCATATTGCTGCCAGCCGTAATGTGTTGTAATCTGGCACCATCAACAGTTCCGTCTACATGCTAAAATAATTTCATCCAGGGGTATCCCAGAGGCGAATACCCAGGAAGCAGCTAACGCTCTCACCTCTTGTGCCCTTACTTCGGGAGGGAGGTCCATGTGATTGGGTACAATGTTGTAGGCATGTCTAATTACGTCGCACATCCAAGACACGATTTTTGTAGGGAAACAGGTTCTGGAGAGTGAACCTGAGAGTTCTTTTCCACATAAAGGAACAGGAAGGGGGGTGGGGTGTGTGTGGGGTGGGGGGGGACGAGTAGTAGTACTGTTTTGGTTTGTGGTTGAAGACTCGGGGATGTTGGTCCTTTCCACATAGTTCCATAGCACACGAATGGGGCATTGAACATGTTCTCAGCTTTCCAGGTGGGTTTTTGGCTCTGCAATCAGCCTGAAACATGAGAGTGACAGACCAGTCCTTATTAAACCGAACGAAAACATCATTCCGAGTAAAGACAGTGAAGTCACGCTGCCGAGCAGCTGCAGCCATGTCTACGAGACACAGTCTCTTGCGTTAAAAGAAACAGAGAAGCCTTGTGGGTTCAACATGAGGCCTGACAAAACAGAAGGACTAGTTCCTCTTGAGACAGTTCCTCAGATATACGGACCAGGGACCTGTTGGCCGTATCGGTGCAATCAAGAGAAAGATCACTTTAGACTTCCTGATCTTGTTGAGGACCTTTCGGAGGAGAATGAAGGGAGGGAAAGCGTAGGCGAATGTTCCGTCCCGGGGTACGCTGTGGCTGTCGGTTGTCTAAGAAAGAGGGTCCGAAAACGAATGACTGAAGCTGGGTGCTGTGGCCAGTGGCGAACAGGTTGATCCACGGTTTTCCCCATTTGTTGCAGACGGACTGGGAGATCCTGGGTGATAGCATTCACTCTGTCCTCGGTATCTGGTCCTACCGAGGCAACTCATCCGCCAGGGACCCTACGATGTGGCGCGGTAGGAGTGTTAGGTCGATGGTCCGACAAAGGTGGAAAAGATAAGAGACTTCCGCCATTAACCACTAGGAGTGGGCCCCATCTCCTTGGGGAACATAAATTATTGCCGTTGTGTTGTCCGACATCAGGGAGACTAGTCTTCCCTCGAAGGTGATTCGCCCATGTTAGAACTGCGTAGATAATGGCCCCTAGTGAAGGTCCACCTGCAGGACGACCAGAAACCTGCAGATGAGAGCTTTTCCATGTGGGCACCCCATCCTGATGTCGAGCCATCCATGAACAGATGATCATCAAGGATGGGGTGGTAAACCGGGACTCCTACCAGGAGATGGGATGTTTGGAGCCACCACTCCCAGGGTCGGATGAGGTAGGTAGATTGTGGGTTGAGATTACCTCTCTTCCTTCTGGAACCAGTGCATGGGTTTGGTCCTCAACAGAGGCACTAGAAGAGCACCCGAGTATAGCTGTCCGACGATGGAGCTGTGTTCTTGGGCTGAAATGCTTGTCCTGTGTAGGAGACCACTCAACAATGAGGAGAGTTTCTGGATTCGGTCCAGGGAGGGGCGAATCAGGAATCTATCCAAATCGAAATCCAAGAAACATTTCAAGATTCAAGTCAAGAGTCGAGATGGCAAGTCAAGATTCCACACTGTGCCGTCTGGAATCTTAAGACTTAGAAATGATGATCCCTAGGCCCAGTTTCTGGAGCAGAGAGAGGTTGAAGCGAAGATCTGCCAGGAGTTGTGTAGTGCTAGCAGTTTCCGTGTAATTTGCTAAACGTTTAAACGATCTAATTAAACATTCGGTTAACCGAAAACCGTGAAAAATCTAACGTTAATAACAACAACACAACAAACTAGACAAAAAAAAATGTCAACATAAAATTCAATAACTACGTTTTAGGCCATGCAAAGTTAATTGTTTGGTTTACAGGCGTGTGCGGGTGGCTTAAATTATCGCGGGTCAAATTTTATTTCAATCTTGGTCCACCTGCTAAAATTCATATTTTCGCCAAATGTTGACCGTTTTTGACGTTCCAGTATACCATTTTAACTGGCTCGAAACGAGCTTTCCAATGGTGTTAATTTCAAACCTCTAACTCAAACCACTAAGAAGTTATTTGGCAAAAACTAAAACATTTTTAATACTAAACAACATAAATACCATATTAGCAGAATATTATAGTTTTTTAAGCTGCCTGCATACTCTTTTAGCTTTGAGCTAGGTACATGACAAAGAAATGTGGGCAGTTAAATAAAATAAAAAATAAAATAAAATGCCTGGTTGCCTGGTGCTTCAATTTTCAACCTTGCCCGTAAACCAAACAATTTTTTTTTCATGGCCTTACTATTTAAAAAAATTTAAACAACACGAATCACACGTTATGTAAATAAATCGTATTTATTCTGAAACAAAAATGTTAAACAATAGCCTAAAGCGCTTCTTTAGAACGGGCCATGGCATCGTCCGCTAGAGCGTGCACCGTTTGTCCGAGATCTTGAAAACCGGACTGCAGAAATCAGGACAGAGACAGAGCAAAAGACGGACTGTTGCTTGAAAACAGGACAGAAGAGAGAAGCGAAAGTAGACTTTTCTGGCTACCGCTGGAGGAAAGGATGGAGATGACAATATTGTTCGGGTCGACAGGCGACAGGTTTCTAGGAGTGAGAGCAGTCCTTGATTAGTTCTATTGCGAATTTGCCAAAAAATTGGAATCGATACAGGAAGGAGGAAAGCTGGATTGTTTGGCGGTGGGACAGCCATCTTGGATGTGGCATAGCCACGTTAATCTGGAGATAGTAGACAAGTATGGAAGGTATATTTATTGTTTTTTGCCAAAATTATGCAATTCTGTGCAAGAGTATAAAGGTTGAGAGCTATATGTAAAATTGATAACTTCATTTTTTGTTGTTCTTCTTGGGGTGCTGTTTCAGGAAATAAAACTACTTGATCTACCTAAAATCTGAAACATGATCTAAGCCAGAAATGTCATTGCCCTTCATCCTCTAAGAGACTTTTTAATTGGTCAAGACATTCCGGAGCTATGGGACCTTGAACGATTAGTTTTACTGTTTTACACTGTTTTAAACATTGTAATTTTGGAACAATGCCAATCAGGAAACGCCAGCTGCAAGGCATAGACTGAAGAATACTAACAACGCTGGCGAGCCAACAATTATTCAGGTGTAGTTTGAAGAAACGTGAAGAGAAACGTGTTATCCTTATAATGAATTAGTTTATTTATATTAGTTTATTTATTACTTTATAAAAATTAGTTTATATAAAAAAAGTACACGGTTTACAAACAAAAATATCTGTCATTGTAATTAATGACATTTTTTTTGCATCCGTGTTTATGAAATTTTATTCAGCCGAGCTGGCTTCTTGTATTGACTACAGTTGACACGTGAAACTACTGCTGTTATTTTTATCCACCCAAAACTGGTAGAAAAACCCGCCAAGTTTCCAAAAACGATCGGCCTTTGACGGTAGTGATATCATTCAGCCAAGGTCAATCCTATTAGCCAAGTTAATCGCACCGACTAATAGTTCGAAAGTTAAATGAAAACTTGAAAACTGCTACTCGCTGTAGCAATCTTCAAGTTTTCATTTACGTCTAAAGTATTATTGGGTGCAATTAACTTGGCTAATAGGATTGACCTTGGCGGCCATTCCTTGGTTGAATGATATCACTACCTTCAAACGCCGATAGTTTTTGGAAACTTGGCGGGTTTTTCTACCAGTTTTGGTTTTGGGTGGATATCACAACTTTCATAGGAGTTACACTGTCTTATCTTCATCTGTGCCTTTTTTCTAGAGGAATTTTATTTCTATAAATTTTCACATTTATAATTTTCAAATTTACCATTGCCAATTAGCCGTTAGATTAGCCAAACTGCCACGGCTTAGTTTATTGTATGACCACTCTTCACGTACTTAAGTTGCTTCAATCTCATTTTTGCACACACTGGCTAACAATCGTCGATTTCGTTCGCTTCGCTCACTCAAACAGCACATCCCCTTCAGTTATTTTGTTTATCCCTGCACCTTCCCCTTAACTTTTCAAGATTTCGTTGACATGCAAAAACCCCCAAAGGTTGCTGTTACTAAAACAGCAGAACGCGAAGCATTTTATTTTTGAGTTATTAACAAAAAAAAACCCGTTAGCTCGTGGATGCTCGTATTGTTGCGTAACCATAACGTGTATCATTTTATTCTTACGCCAATCCTCGGCAACGGTAATGTGTCCTTATTTTGTCCTTCGTTACAGATCAGTTTTTAGTTCGTCCAGGCTTTTACAATAAATCTAAAGACCAGTGTTGATTGTTCAAGACATTGTTGCTGGAAATCTTTGGTTGCAACTTGGAAAAAGAAACCAAATTTAAATTCACTGGTGGCGAATTTTAAAACCCCTCCCACACATTTGTCCTAACCCCTACAACCCCCAAACCAACAAAAGGGCCATGCTCAGACCACCATGCATCCGTGTGCCAAAATTCACCTACGTAGGCCATCTCAATTATGCGCTAGCCATGAGCAAAAAGTCTATGGGATTTAACATGGGAAAAATCTTATTACCTAGCCAGCTATCTAGCTAGCTAGACAGTAACATAAAAACAACCTCATTGATGCATTTTTTTCTCTATGACTTGTGGACACTCGTCCTTTAAATTTTAGTTTTTCTTAATCTCTGACTCTTCCCCTTACATTTTCCACAATTTGAAACATTTCTGTCGCATTGAGATTTATCCTCAACATGCCAAAAAATACTTTCAGTTGCTTACAGTTAACAGACACGTCTGCTAGTGAGCCGCCTTTTTATCATTAACAATCAATTTTTTTAACAATAGGATGTCTACAATGGAATGAACTACTGTTACTTGGCGGCGACACTGTCTAGATGCTGCTGCTAAATGCTCCATTAGGGAAAACCATGTACAGTACGAAGAATACAAAATCTGAGACTGACACAGAAACGCAAGGTCTCAAATAGGCTACAAGATTTTAAAATTTTTTAGTTACAGCTAACTTAAACCTATAACTTACAAAATGCATTTCGTCCAGAAAGTCAGCGGGACCCGATACTTTGTATGCTCCAGCTACTAATTTAGACACATCCTGCATGTTGATGAAACCCTTCCAAACAGACGATTCCCACGATTTAGGAAACAGAGAAGAATCAGCATCAGATTGCGAAGGCATAGCAGAGTCCGGGGATCTGAAAACAAATACACAAATTGTTGCAGTTGTACAAACTGTTTTAGTATTAATATGGTGTCGGGGGACGAGGGCTGACAACATATCTTTGGGTGTCACAGTAAATGAATCAGTTAATTTACGCGTGTTCTGCTCATCTTCTTTCTTAAAATTTCACACAGGTAATTAAATGTGAAAAATCTGAAATAAGCCACCAGCATGGCTCAATTCCGATTCATCTAAACTGTGTTATTTACAGTGTTTTGTGTTTATTTATACACTAGAGAACACACATGTCACAGACACGCTTCTCGGATCAACAAAAGAGCAACAAGGAGGTAAATGCTTGAAA
The DNA here is from genome assembly GCA_023313725.1 of Lithobius niger. Taxonomy (NCBI): domain Eukaryota; kingdom Metazoa; phylum Arthropoda; class Chilopoda; order Lithobiomorpha; family Lithobiidae; genus Lithobius; species Lithobius niger. The sequence continues at coordinate 39,087 of JAHWFP010232391.1, read as the reverse complement.
TGTGCTGTATTTACTGATATGGCCAAATTTTCTGCAGTGGCATAGGAAACAAAAGTTAACTTACGCGTTGAGACACCTTTCATTATGCATTCTCTTAACATCCTTAAACCTTCTTGCATGCTAACGCGAATAAAGTATCAACCATGTGCCTGCGATACGCCTTTAACTACACCCCCACCCCCCTCAACCCCCGATTTTCATCTCTTCTGCTGCATGAAGGGTGCCTGTAATTTTGCCATGAGGATATTCCAAGGAATTTAAACCAAATTCTTTTATTTCTCAAAACAACTGTTGAGGGAATTCTGGGGCGCGGAACTTCTTCGCTGGTCTTGTCGCTGATGGAATTTTCCCCTTTTTCTTTTGGATTTTCTTTGGAATGAAGCAAACAAAATTCTTACATTGCATGTCCTACACAGCCGATGCCGATTAACCGGGTGTCTTTTTCTGACTACAGTTGATAGTTTCTGAGTCGGACATCCTACTAATCCTAATCTATGCCTAGTACTCGAGCAAATTTACATATGACTGGGTCGTGCCTAAAAAAGAAAAACGATGGGATAGATTGTCGGTCCACCTACAACGCTGGACAGCCTACCTAAGCATACTTTCTAAAGATGTACTGATCAGCTTTTTTCTTCTAATCCGATCTTGATCCGATGAGTGGAGAAATGTCAACCTTGCCGATCGCTTGTCCATCGATCATAGCATAGCGGACAGAACAGCAGAACGAATGGAAACATTACAACATTTGCGCAATTCAATCAGAAAGACACGATTGTACACATGCACACGAGGGCATTGCTCAAGTAATACATATCGTTTGCGCGATCCAGACGGGAAGGATGGCATCCAGCGATGACTTCAGCTATCGAATTTTGTTTCTCCACGTCGCGATCGTGAAAAAAATCTTTGCTAACAAGCTGATCCTACGAAGTTACAAGTAGGCCTACTTGAAATGACTGAATAGGAGCTGTTAACTCTTGACGCCAATTATTACAAATACATGTAGAAAATGAAGGATAGTATCCATGTTAAGTTTGAGTGTGTTCCCCTCAAATAAGATTGGATTGGTTACTGTAAAATATGATCATTTTGCCAATCGTTCCAATTATGCTCGATTGACAATGATTGGAACGGCATGATTGGATAGGTAAGTATGAATATTGGGGAAATGAGCATTATTTAAATGAAATGAGCTATAATTAAAGGGAATATTTTGGCAAAAGTGAAAAGCGAGAATCTGAGACAAGTAATAAAGAAAATTTTTCAACACCACTTACATTTTTCCTAACCATTCCAGAAATTAAACTTTTGTCTTTTTTTGTGTATGCTATCAACTAAATGGTTCATCTCTCCCTTGTATATGATACATTCCATAATTAAAATGCAGTTAAACATGTGAAAAAAAGTGTTCATCCACTTAAAAGAAACCGTCCCAGTTTAAAGTATCATTACAATGCATTGCATATGTTCAGGTCGACATTGGAATTTTCACGGTACATTTATATCTTCACACTGATGAGACGTGTAAATTGGCTTAAGGAGACATGCCATCGTACATTCAAGCCCACTGACATTTATTTACTAACTATTACATCTTATTTACTACGAGTCACCACAAAAATGTAGTTAGAGACAAGATAATTATTACCAGTTATTTAGCGTTCTCACTCACCTAATGTCAACTGTGGAGGAGGGTTCCCTGTCAGCAGCATCTCTGTTTTTGTCAACTTGCTCTGGTTCAGGGTCACTTGGTTCAATGTCTGCTACTGTGTCTTGTTTTACCTCTGGAATAAATGTATCCCGCTCAATAACTTTCTGTTCCTCCTTTGCCAAAGCTTCTCTTGCTTTCTCTCGCTCTTTTTCCTTCAATTTTTCCTTATTTCTTTCTTTTTCCTTCGCCTTTTCTTTCTCTCGTAACTTTTCCTTTTCTCTGGCTTTCTCTTTCTCCCTAGACTTATCTCGATCTTTTGATTTTTCCTTTTCTTTATCCTTCGACTTCTCCTTGGCTTTATCTTTATCTCGGGATTTTTCTCGGTGTTTATCTTTTTCTCGTTCTTTTCCTTTTTCTTTCTGTACGTCTTTGGTATGTTTTTCCTTATCTTTTCGCTCACTCTTCTTATCTGAATCTCTGTGGTCTTTGATTGACACTTTCGGTTTATCTTTACTCGATTTCTTTTTGGCCACATCTTTTTTATCATCAGATGTCGAATCGACACTGATGCTTTTCGCCACTTTCACTTTCTTGGTGGTTTCTGTAGGCGGGGCCATTTTCCCTGTACAAATCTTACAGCTCAGGTCAAACAAATGTGATCGGTGTTGATCGGTTGTGTCCACAAGCAGTCCGCCGAGAACAGCATCTAGTGGCGATTCAATCTTTGGCTTTATCTTTTCTTCGACTGTAGTCTAAAAACAATAGAAAATGTTAATTAGTAATGTTCTAAAAAAACGTTTAAGTGATAAAAAGTCTTTTTTGAGGTGTTGAAAAGGACAACTTGCTGAAGAACAACACCGTAAAGCCGGTAAAACATTAACACTGCCGAATTAAATAATTTGCGCCTAACTGCCTTTTGCACGAGAAGACTTAAAGAGAACTTGTTAACACTGAATCGGACCCAGACCACCTTTAAAAACTTACTTTTTCTTCCCTTAGACGACACTGGCTATTTATTGCTCACTATTTGCTCAAATGCATTAAAAACCTGTACTGGGAATGTTTAAAGGGTTTGCTTACAGTACTGGCCTAAGTACATAATGAATGGCAAATAACGGTAAGGCCGTAAAAAAAGGGGGACTTTTACCATCCGTAATATGTGCTAAAATCCCTATTTTATGCTTTTCATCGCCCAAGTTAAAATAATTCGATTATTTGCTCAACAATCTGGTACCACCTTGTTTAATGGGAGTTTAAACAAAGAAATCCACTATGTGGTTTTTATTTTTATTTATTTTGTTTCACGCCTTCTGTCGGTAGCGAAACCAAGAGTATGGTACGCAAATAAAGTCAAACTGTGCAACCTTAAAACGAGATTGCTGTTGTGCTATGCGTAATATTGAAAATTAACTTTATACCATGGAACTTCTTCGCTAGACCGCACAATGGAAAAGAAATTCACTGATCTTTACATTCGTCATCTGGAAAACGACATCATCATCACCGCACAAAGCAGCGCGACAGCCAAATTTTGTAAGCAAATGAACTGATACAAAGGCGACATGCACTAGGGTTTTAGTGACTTTAAAAACATCGTTAATTTCCGTTCAGTGAAACGCCATGTCAACAAAACTCGGAAAAATTCCAGAAAAAAACTGAATTCAAGGCCCTTCATTTCCTAGAGTGAAGCATTTAGTAAGCAACAATTTGGCAGGTCGACTTCATTGTCAGTGGAGAATAGGAACGAACGATCTAGGCCCGCAGCACAAATACAGGAGGCAACGTTGCCAGACAAATTCAAATGCGATAGTTCGTCGAACTGGAGTGGAAAATGTAAAAAGTCCGAGCTATATCCTTGAGGCCCAAAGAAGATAGCAGCTCTAGTTATCGAAAATTCGCTGGACGAAGCTGTTGTCTTGATTGTGAAGTGTGCGGTAATTTTTCTGGAATTTTTCCGAGTTTTGTTGGTTTTAGTGACACGCACACTCCTGTTAAACAAGGCATATTTTTTTTACCGTAATGCGGCAGCACCGCCATTACGTCATATAGCTTATGACCCATCAGGTACAGCAAATGCGGGGAGGCGGATGGATTCTTACTGTAGGTTAAGTATTTTAGGCTAGTAAAAAATAATTTTTAATAGTGTTAAACTTCCGTTTCTTACTCAGTAGTAGCGCCAGCCAACTCCAGATTTTTTTTTTGGAGGGGGGGGACCGATTCCCTGACAAGGGGACAATGCTAATGAACATGTTTTTGTTAAAATTTGTTCTACTTTAGCAGGGGCCCGGTGAAATCAGTTAGGGGGTCTGGGGGAGTGCTATAAGCTCCTTCAGCGAGGTCCAGGGCGGAGACCCGGAAGCTGAAGCATTTTACGCTATTTCAGGGCCTACTTTCGGCTCCCTGAGACATGTTTGCTTATTGTTAAGCAAATTAGGATGTTTTTCGGAAACATTCTTTAGCACGAGAAGTCGTAAAAACCTAATTGTGACCAAAATTCTGCTTTTTTTATACGTTTAATATTATTTACAAATTAAATTAACTGATGAATTAAAAAAAAATCGGTAACCAGCGACTATAGTGGTAATTTTCCCGTGTAAGATGAATTAAATTTTTTTTTAATTATTAAAGCAACGTTAACTAACACTGAGTAATGTAGGTTTGAAAAGTATTGTTATTTTTCAAATCGCAGAAGATTTAGCAGACGTTCCTGAATTAACTGAGAATTAGTTTTAAATCACGGTGGATGAGCTAAGAGGAAAAGGTCTACTAGCAAATCGAACTGCCAACTAAGTCTTCAATTTTGATTCGTTACTCGTTTTTTATGGAGTTAATTATCAGAATTCAACTGATGAAAACTTGGAAGGAAAGCTTAACAAGTTTTATTCTGCACAAATTTAGCTGCCGTTTCGGCTATAACCATAGCAAGAACACATAGTTGGCCCTCAAAGGTACACGGCCATTTGTGAGCACAGTGAACTTTTTTTAAGTCCTGTATTGGTAAGACGCTGAATTTGAGTTGGCGCCTCTTGGTTGGGAGGCCGGGAGTCCACTGGGGTGCTATTGCTCCATTTGTTTGGGATTTGTGTGACCTCTCACAAAATTCGCGTTGTGCGTTCAGCTTTTAAAATCGGGCTTTCTAGAGTTAACTAGTTAGGCATTGGCATTCCAAACGTGTCTCGAACTAAGATACCTGTTAAATGATGCAGTTGACGGTCTAACACAGCAAATCAATTTTCAGTTTAGCCACTTACTCCACACCATTTTCGCTCAGTTCATTGGTATCACGAATTCAAACGACGAAAACTTAGCTAGAATCCTTAACAAGTTTTGTTCTGCACATATTTAGTTAACGTTTCTCCATTGATTACGACAGCTCTGATCATGGAGGTGATGAAGTAGCAACAGTATGACTACTGGCAAACTCTATTTTGAGCATTTCCCCCTAAATTTTTATGAATTTTATGTCGTCATGTAGACTTCCTCCGTCTTTTGGCTGTTTCCCGATGACAATCTCTTACCCCCAACGGGGGGGGGAAGACTTCCCATGCGGGGATGGGGGCTCTATCTCGCCCTCTACCTTCCCTGTGGTGCTACCCATGTTCTGTCTGCAAGAAAATACTAACCTTCAGTAATATGCGCAGACTGTTCCAATGGATTGGGGGGGGGGCATGCCTCCTCCCACAGGCTTCAACAAATTCTTACAGGTCAAGCTAAACGCAACGACATTTGGCACACAAGTGACTCTTAGCCGGGGGGGGGGGGGTTTAATTTGATCCCCAACCCGGAGGGGGGCGGCGGGGGGGGGGGGCCTGGTGTGCTGGGGGTTATCTGGAGGAGGCATGGGGACTGGTGCGCTCTGGAGGGGGCATGGGGGAGTGGTGTGCTCGGGGTATCTGGAGGGGGCCGTATAGCGAGTTCGAAGTTCGATTTGTACTGTGCAAAGGAGTGACATGAATAAAAAAATTACAAGCTTTTAGCTTGATCAGCAAGAATTGGTTGATTGAGTCTCGGGGGGTGTTACTGAGGGGGAGTTGGTGGCATCAGGAGGCGGCTCCATAGCAAGTTCGATTTGTACTGCACAGACTTGCGCAACTAATTTCATGCTTTTAGCTTGAATTTGTTGGTTAAGCCTGCGGAAGGGGGCACGGGGGGTGCTAGGGAGTCTTAGGGGGTTACCTGGAGGACTTTGATTTGCTAGTTTAGTAGCTTGTTAGATTTGTACTGTAAGAGTGACTTAAGTATCAAATTTCATGCTATTAGTTCAATCTGCAAGAATTCATTTGTTAATCCTCAGGGAGAGGGCACAGGGGGTATTTTGTACGGGTTTGGTTCGATGTGTACTACTCTAAGAATAACTTGTGTGACAATTCAAATTTGTCTCTCCTCCTGGTGCCATGGCTAGCGCTGGGTGCGCGTCGAAAGCTAAAGCTTTTTGTAGGCATACATCTATGCAAAAGCAAGACGTACCTCATTAAACAACACCTCATCTTCTTCTATTTCTATTTCTCCTTTGTGTGTTTTTTTGAGAATAGGCATCACTTGAACATCCTTCTGTTCTCGAGTTATAATCTCTAAAGCCTGCAAACAAAAGATAGAAATTAATGATGCAAACCAGACACTATTTATTTTGCACCAAAGTAATTGACTGTTTTAAGACTGAATACCGTTTCACGTATGAGCAGCATCAGGGCTGTATCCAGCTGCTGTACTTGAGTTGGGCTGGCATCAATTTAACGCATTGTGACAAAGTATGAACAACAGTTCGTAGTAGCAGAGCTATCATTCATGCCGAATCACGTACGAGCATGCATTCGTAGCAGTTTGCACTGCAGTCTGTTAGCTCTCCACTAGACACTGGTCTCGAAGGGTTTAATGTTAAAGCCAGGATTAAGTAGCTTTGCAAAAAAAAATGCAAAAATTATGGCTGTACCGATGCCAATCCTGCTTGGTCCCCCCCCCCCCCCCATATCTGTCTATCTTTGTTTTAGAGAGGTTATTTTCTTTCTAAACAATAACCGCTAGCTCAGCGCGGCAAGCAAGTCGTTTTAAAATCAATTGGTTCGGCATCGGCCTGGTGAGAAAAATCTCGCTCGGTACAGCATTAATGAAAATCTATCAATCTGGGATTATTTGGGATGCTACTTCTTATTCTCCCCTTTTGAAATTATACAGCGAAATTTATAATAATTAAAAAAAATGTTAAACACAACTAAAGTAAAAATCACCAGTGGAATATTTATTCAGAAATATATTTTTGGAATATATTTTTGCACCAGAGACAATATGTTCCTCCCGTTCTCTCACCTACTTTTCTTATGAAATCTGCACACTTACTCTATTACTTCTGCACTAACTTACATGCTTCGTTTCACGCTCCCTCCACATTGCCAGTTCTTTTGATGCCAACTCTTCTGGTGTCATTCTCACCAACTTGGAAGGTGCAATCTTTCCTTTCAGAATTTTACGAAATAACCCCTGCAAAGAAAAACTCTGAGGAATCAAGAGATGCACACAACATACTAAAGGAAGAGACCTTTCACGTTTTTTCTTTTTACCATGAAAAATAACACACGTACAGTTTTATTTTAGCATTGTGCAATGTCGGTGATGCCGGTTATGTTGAAGCTACCATAATGACACAAAGACACAACTTGCGAACTGAAGGCCTGTGTCATCACAAATAATTTATAATTTAAAGAAATTGTTGCTTCTATTGTGCATCGCTTTTTTTATTATTAGTCGCTACATTAAGCAAGTGTAGAGCAGCTGCAGGAAAACTTTTCCCATTTACAACTTTTCCTACAATGGCGATAAGTAACCGCAAATTTTAATGATTGGCAACATTCCTAATTTTGGCCAACTACGGTTAGCCTTATTTGAAGGTCATGTGGTACCTCACTTGCTGATTGTCAGTAGTTGTTCATTCGTGGTAATCCTCATTGCACCTCTGCTGAACTTGCGTAAAACAATTACCTTACAGCGAACATTCAATGGAAGGCAATTATGACATACATAATTCACATAATTATTTTTTGGAAATATTCTTCCTCTACTGGTACGATTGAGTCATCTCCTCAAATTACTTCACAATTTTCCTGACTTAAATTTCTAGGTCTATGCCCTATAAACAATTCTAAGCCAAGAATAACCATAACCTCAAGCCATTCTTGAGCAGTGCTCATAAACAATAGTTTTATCCCAAACTTGAATGAACATGATCTTACTAGATACTGGAACATCGCTCGCGTATTGAAGAATAGGTACGCAAATAAGTGTATTGTAAATCAAACCCAATACCTAGCAGAGGGCCGATTTCAAACTGTTAGTATCATCAATAAAACATTTGACCAAAATGCTGTATCTTGCTAGACCACTAAAAATTAATAAAGTGGTTCTTGAGAGCGCTGACATCGATTTTTGCTTAGTGGGTTGAACTTTTAAATAATAAGCTAGGGTTTAGAAGTAAAATTTCCAATTACACGTCAACTCGCCAACAATCACTTCATGGATCCGATAACCATTGCTAGGAAATGGCGTGAACCATTTAGTGGTTCGTGCTTCGGCTCTCAAACTGTTGAGATACAGCATATCATTGTTAAATAACAATGTACTCTCTCTCTGCACTCCCAAGATATCGTCGTGTACAGACGTACATTACATGTGTGCTACGTGATAGCGACAGCTTAGCTATGTATTGGTATCTGTTATAAAAAAAAAAATAGTACTGCAACAGACCTATTAGCTTACAAGTGTCGGAAATCACATGTTTCTTGTTCAGGCATGGACATTATAAAACACTCAAAATAGGGAATTGCTTACTAACTTTACTTTTTTAATGTACCGAGATTATCTGAAAAACCGATATGATGTCGCAACTTGGATACCAATCAATCAAAATATTGGTTTTCTCAAGACAAAAACTGGCAAGCTTGCTACGACGTATATTAATTGCTTATCAAATGGCCACTGGGCTGCTGTATAATATTTGATAAAAATCTCAGTAGGCGTAAAATCCAACGTCCCCAACTTTACTTCTACCTAGTATGGAGTAACGAAACAGTCGGAGATTACAGAATCCTTCAAGTACTTTGATTCAGTCTAGCACATTTGTTATATCAACCCTCCTCCAAAATTCAAGCTAAAACTAACTTCCAATCACATGATCCTTTGCAACTACAGGATTGGAGAACACTACCAGCTTGTACATTAGCGAAAGAGTCGTTTCTCACTTCAAGGAGAGAGCAATTCACAGGTCCTGACAGTAACTTCCAGTGTGGAGAGAACTTTCAAAAAATGGTGGAACAAACGCAAATCGGGTATCGCAAGAGACACGTGTTTTCTACAATTGCAGAATTTTGCACAATTTCCGCGACTTCGTATATTATGTATTTTTAAATTTCCATCAAGTAGTTGATGTGTGGGTTACCACACGAGTTCAGTGAACCAACCTAGAGTCGCAGAATTTGCAGATTCTAGAATTTTTTGCAGAATTGGGGTATTTTTTTTTCAAAAATTGGACGCAGAATCGTTACTTTTCGCTGCAGAAAGCATCGCGAAAATAGTCATTAACTTTTCGCGGAAAACACGGGTCTCTAGGTATCGCATTGGAAAAGAAGTTTAATTTCATAAAATATTATTATAGTTTTAGTAAACTTTGTAGCAAAAAAAAAAATTAAGATGTTAACTCCACTATTTTATATTTTTGTCATTTTTGACCTTGAAGCATTTTAAGGACGTGGGCTCTTGCTTCAACAAGACGTGTAATAAGCGATTTGCAAATTAAAAAATAATAATTTGGGGATAAAAACTTTCCCTAAGGGAACAAAAAAATTAAATGGTATGTGCAACACAACCAAATAAAGGAAGGTACTTTGGCGTCGGAAGCAAATATCAGATGAAAGGATCATTCCGATACGATGCCGATACCATGGTACCAGATACCAGAGAATTGGAGCAACCCTAGCAAGCAAAACCAATACCAATTCTGATCACAACTTACATGATTTTTTTGGTCCTTTATGTTAAACATTAGACTTCTATATTTGGCTTTGTATTTAAAACCAGTATCTCCAAACAGCCTGAACAATTCCTCTTCAATGCTGAGCACAATTTTCTTGATCTCGTCTTGCGGCATAACCCCATCGTCATCGTCTCGATTTCTAAAGACAAAGAAAAAATGATTTCATTTTGTGACAAGACATCTTGAAGCACCATAATAAATAAGTACAATCTCACAACAGAAGGGAATCTGTCAATTTTCCACAAATTTTTGACAGTTCGTTTGGAGGATGATGGAATACATCTCCCAACTGTTTTCGTCAGGCTCTATTTTGAGGTTTCACTGCTGCTTAGAATCACATCAATCCGTTCTTTTATCTGACAATTTGCGGCAAATTGACAGATATCCTTCCCGTTGTGAGATTGTGCATATTTATTTTGGGTGCTTCGATTTTCCAAACTCTCGCAGTATAACATGTTTACGTATTTTAAAAGACAAGACATCTTAAAAAGTCAAAGGGGATACTACAACAAGTAGATAACTGAAGCTCATAATGGAGCATTTTGACGTACAGTTAACACACAACATGAATTCAATGTACATTTTCAACAAGCCATTATTTTCAAACAAACACTTTAAAGAGTCACTGGTAAAGTCGCTCATTGTCCGCGGCAAAAAATCAAAAAATCCGCGCCAAAAATTTAACTTTTTCGGCGGAATTCCGCGGCAACCATTATATGGGTTTCCACAACTTTCCGCGTCAATAAAATTAAGTTTCCACGACATTCCGTGCCCCATCCCTAAAAAAATTTTAAAAATAAATTGACTATTTTTTTTTTAGCTTAGCGTACATCTACGCCTACTTCATACTTGTCATGATAGAGACTTACAAGTTTCCACAATTGGACTATATCAATAATTTTTGCAAGAATAAATATTTCGTTAGTGCCTCACTCCATGGGTGACGAAAAAAAACCAATTCGCTCCATGACCGACAACAATTTTTTTTAACTCCCTGCTTAAAATGTTAGCTAAACCCATAAATTTTGTAAAAAAAAAAAAACGTGCGATTTTGGGGGAAATAATTGATTTCCGCGAGAAGTGTTCTTTTCCGCGATCGTCGGTGGAAACTTTAATGACTCCAAACATAGCAATAATCTCGTACCACTGAAAATAAACTTCGTCAGAAGCTTAACTTAAGATCTGCGATTTTTGGCTAATAGTGGAATCGCGTATTATGAGTTACTTTAGTCGCCTGGCCACTTAGCTTCTACGGCAGCATCACTTCCGGTTTGTGTGTCGGTGCTGTACAGGCTACCGACTGGATTGCTGCGTCTTGTGGCTCCTCCTGGTAACGGTAAGTCAGTAGGGATCATTTGATCCACTGACCTGTACGCTCTTCGAACAAGATTCAATGAATTTTGGCAGTGTTTGTCTATTGTAAGGGACTCCAAGATGAGTTGTTTTTGTTTATTGGGTACCTTGAAAATAGCAGATGTTGTATATACAGTCTGGTTGGTGCCTTGTTTCCCTGCGGTGGACCACCAGAGCATATTCCTGGTCCGTTTTTCATGGCATCTTTGTGTCGTTTAGCCATCGCCTCTTTTTTGCTTTGTGTGCTCCACATAATTTTTTTTTTGCACTCCAAAGACGGAATTTATAGATGATTTGATATGCTGGTTTAGAACATAGGATGTTTAGTGGCTTTTGCACCTTCCCCTGGAAGTAGGCGTGGTGGAGAAGGTAGTCTGGATTCCATTTTGTGCCAGGATTCGTTTAATATGCTCCAACGGTTTTCCAAGGTAGGGAATTGTTGCTCTTTTAATAAACTTTGGCTTGGGATGGTTTTTTTTGCCTTCTTTCAATGTTCTCACAAATGAATTTTGAACATGGGCAATTTCTTTGCAGTTTTCAGGCCAGGCACGAAATGTGAAGCTCTGCCTCAGTTTTGCTCTCAGTGTTTTCCTTGATTTGTCGTGCTTCGTTGGAGATTAGGTTAAATTTGATAGCCATCGGGTGAGCAGATTTGAAAGGCAGGGTGTACTTGTTTGGCTGACCTTGTAGAACAGGATGTAAAAGACATTGTGAGGATCCAGGATTATCAACAGATCCACAAAAGCAATGGACTCCGCCAACGATTCGTGCTTGATTGCTAACTATGTCAGGATGGAACTTGTTGGATGGAGGTCACTAACAAAGCAAGATGAATCAAGGAGAGAACTGAGCAACAAAGTTCCTTTATGTTAATTCTCCTCTGGCGTAACCGAAAAGAAGTGAAATCTTGAGAATGTTTGTCATGTCTCAAATAACATTTTTTCCCTAATTTGTTATTTATAGATATGAAAACATCTTTCAATGAAACGTCCAACTGAATTCGGGAATCGTGTTTGCAAGAAATGAACAAATTGCAAACTCCATGATCATAGCAGTTAGACAATAGTATTTTCTGCAGTAACACCGAAATGAAAAGAGAAATTACAAAAATTCATAAATGCAGAGTAGAAATTGTATATTATGTTTGGCCCGCTCTTACATTGTTGCAGTTTCAGCGAAAACAGCCAGAGACGCACTGGAAGCATCAATGCTCTCTTTGGGCATAAGAGTATACATAAATGATATTTAGTCAATAACGAAAGACGTATTTTCGGATTGAAGTGAAAATTAGACCTTCATTGCCCATGGCTTCGACCTAACAACCTTTGAGTTGGGCAGCATGCACCTAACTAGTAGTGTGCCGATACCAATTTTCTGATACCGATCCCACCGATTCCAATTCCGATACCAGGGCAAATTAAAAATCAAGTACCGTAGTGAGTTTTTGGGCCAGTTTGGCTTATAATTTTCTTTTAACTATTTTCCCAGATTAATTCCCCTACGCATTTATTCACATAAAATGTTATCCGTCCACAGTCCAAAAAAAAAAATTCACATGAAATGGTATCTTCCTCCTCCTCCAGCCCCCCCCCCCCTCCCCAATTATACTCTGGTTATAATAACCGCACTCTAAATAGTGACCAACACATGTTTTTGAATTTTTGTAGGCCTTGGATAGGGTTCACCTGCTCTCGTTTCCGATCGTCACGCGAAAGAAGTGTGACTGTGCGTCTTCCTTGAACTTTGAAATTTGTGCATGTTGTGCAAGTTTGTGAGAAAGAAGTAGATCTGTTCAGAGCATGGCAAAGTCGAACAAAGCAAATGAGTGATATTAGCTTGGATAAACTATTTGGGCTTTTAAGTTTCATTAATTTATATTTGGTTAATTCTTTCCGACCAGATTTAGAATTACGCTTCAGTTGGAAAAGATTTTCTTCGGGGGAACCAATGTTAATGGAACCTTCTTGGAATCGGTGGATATTTTCCGATTTCGAGTCCGATACTGATACGGTGATACCTGGTTATCGGCACACTACTATACCTAACCAACGAGCCACAAACACATTTCAGCAAGCGCCAACTGATAATCGACTGACATTAAAGATGGTCATTCATGAAAATTGCTGTCTAAAGACTAACAAGAATGACGAAATATTTTCCGCTGACTTACTAGTAAACCCCATGAAGTGGCCATCCTAGTACCCTTGTGGGGCGGGGCGTTGGCCCTTTGGCCCGCCCCTACCCCCCCCCTCCCACACACACACACACACAACCAATGGGTAAATTTCCTATTCTCAAAATGTTGGCTTAGGTAAACCGATCAAATTTATATTCGATAAAAAGACTGGTTCAGCTTCAGTTCGCGAAACACAGACGAGATCGATCGTGTCAAAACAACAAATAGGTTTGCCCACTAACGTATCCTATCGTCTGTCTTTCCCAGCTAGTCATTAGGACAAGGTGTCGTCGACTGCAGGTCGCGGGGTTAGTATTTAAAAGTTAGCATTTTTGAGGAAAGTGAAAATTCTTAGGTATAAACTTGAAATTAAGTCTTTGCTGCTTAACCACGCCACAAAATTGCAACAATAAATAAAGAAACTGTCTTATTTTCAACATACCATTTAAAAACTTTTTAATGTAGAAATAGCAATTCAAAGATTTGGACTAAATATTTGAAGATTTCATTACTTGACACTGGTCAGTGAAACGATTTAGTTATTCGCCAGTTTTCTGTTTCTAGTAGCCAGGATTTTTTTTCCTGCTAATTGTTGATTTTTGTATATATTTGTATCACCAATTCAAGTCAATCACATTTCGCGCATATTTTAAATCCCACAATCCAAAACTTTATAATGTTGGTCGTTATACAACCTGCATTAGTAATTAAACTTTCTTTCTAAATTTGTATTAGGGGTACAAATCTATACGCAAGTTTAGTTGAAGTAATGAGCAGCATTAATTTGGCACAAGAGGCTATAAAGAGAAAGAAGATCCGATGTGAAGATGTTAACAATGGAAGAGAAAAAAGATATCTTTATGTCGGCAACCTATCATTAGCATTATCACCATTAACTCATTTTAGTCGCCATCAGGCCAGTGGACTATAGCTCAGTTGGATTATAGGTGAGCTGTGGAAAAAACCTTTGAAATGCCATACTGAAATGTTCAAATCTGCTGATGAAACAAAATATTTATCAGTTCAATAGTGAGCTTTGCGACAGATAAAAGATAATCTCACGAATGACCTACATACAAATGGGTTTTATTAGGAATACAAATCTTTATTCTAACGCTGCCCCGACGAAACAAAAAAATTTCAACACAACAAGGGTTCGTGCACAATTTTTGTTTGAATTTCCTTAACTTTTCCAGGTTTCCCCGACCAGAGTTTGGACATTTCCCTAACCTTTGGCATCATAATTCAACTACTAAATTTAATACAGTACCTGCATCAGCATATAATATTTTTAATGAATTCTAGGGCTATTGTTCTAAAAATTTTCTCCGATTTTCCCCCGAATTTTTGCTTAGTTTGGATTTTCCCAACTTTTTTCACCTACTTTCCTTTTCCCTTACGTTTCCAGAGTTTCCAGGTCCCGTACGAACCCTGTACAAGAAACTGCCCTAATTCTTCTTTGAAGAGGACGACTGCAGTTCCCACGATAGCTACCGTGTATCGCACTGATGTCGGATCGATAAACTTCTGGATCAAGGTTTTTTGATTTGCATTAAAGCCCTGACTTCCATGTCTGATGCCCAATTAGAATTTAAAAGTCAGCAATCAACTTCGCTAGCCGTGTATACAATGAAGGAGACTACACAGACATCCCAGGGCAGGTTTTCAAGTGTGTGCCTGCTCGATGTCACTAACCTTTTCCACAAGGTTGTCACATAACTGCTACGTTCCAGACTTTTCGTAGGCGAGAACTTCCCTAGTACATTACCGTTTTTATTACCAATTGCTGTAAAAGGTAAGCCATTCAGTTGTGCTGGGAACGACACCATTCAGATCCATTTATGGCTATGTGTGGAGTGTGACAAGGAAGCCTCCTATTTCCTTTGTCTGGTCCTTGATGGAGCAATTTCTTCATCTCAAAAATGACCACTGTTTGCAGGAAAAATGATGGCGTTGGCAAATGTTGCCTTTGCTGATGGCACCATCCTCCTGGCACCAAGCAGACTGGTACGCAAGTTTCTGCTTGATAGACTTATGTACCTGACACAAGACAAGGCATGAACTTCAATGCAACAAATCTGTTGGAATCTTGTTTGGCAGGAGTGGTGCCCCCCCCCCTCCCAACCTCTCCAGCTAATAGATAACCACACACTGCCTGGGTGACTAGGTTTCACTTTCTTGGAGTGGACCTTGAACCCGACCTAACTGATGACGGCCATTTGCCATTTTCCAAAACGCAATTGAAGGCACCATGGTGCTATCAAGACAGTCAGTTAGCACTTACCTCAGCAAAGTCACAACCATCAAGCTTGCCGTGCCAGCAAGATGTTCATGCACAACCTCGCAGTGTTTTACAAGAAGGCTTCCCTGTGGGGAACTATTCATGCCTCGGACAATAGGCTAGTGACGACGTGTAGGGGTGGAGCTGAAGGCTGGTGCTACAATTTAGGAGGTGCTGTTGCGAAATGACTGTTGTCAATTGGCAGTTGGTGAGTAGTAAGGTCACTGATGGTGATGGAGCCAAGATCTTTGCGGCAGCGTGCCCACGACCATGTCCAAGGCATGGCAGTCCTGCAAAATGCCGAGGGCAGTCTGCTGCCCTAATTCACTTTCCTCTGGGAAACGATGGTTCTGAGTTTTCTCCTAACACCTTATAAACAGTTATTTTTCATATTTTACTTAAAAATATTTTGTGCCTTGTGTACGACAAATACATAATAAATAAATATAAAACCTTTCAGTCCAAGCAAAAAGTCAAAAGGAAAAAAAGTATTATTGCATTTAACACGAGAGTTATCTAAGGAAGAAAGGCCTACCTCATTGTCAAGACATCTTGTAATGTCTTCCTGACATTTAAACGAACGGGTTCGGGTCCAGGGGGTGCTTGAGGTGTGGGCGTAGATGGAACTTTAACTTCCTTCTCAACTGGTTTAGGGGGAGTTTGCTGTGGATGGGGAGCAGGCCTCTTCGCCACTTCTTTGCGTTCTCTCTCTGCAGAGTCCAACGAACAGTATTATAAAAAGAACTACTCTTAAAGAAAAGATTACAGGTGGAAGTTTTAAAACTGATTCGTGACTGGGCAATCAGCTTTTCACTAAAATCTAGTTTTGAGCTTGTTAATCAGTAATGCTGGGACGACGAGTTTTTTTCCACACAAGCTGATCATTCAGCGAAACTGGCCAATACCAAATCCCGATAACCGATCCCAGTTCCCATTTAACTGAAAACTGTAATACTGAAGTATGTCTTTATGTGTCTTTATAAGAAATTTAATGTTGAAAGCACTGTATAAATAAAGCACAGGCCTGCATGCACAAAACTATTTTTAAAATATTGGTTTGAAATAATAATGCATACGCTAAAATCATTTTAAAACACAAAACCCACAGTAAAATTCAACATTTTGCCTTGTATTTTCTAATCAATAAGAAACAGCTGCTCAAAGTTTCAACCATTGGAAAGCTGGTGGAAAAAACCTCCAAAATGGTCTATTCACATGTTAACATCGGTCAACGAAAAGTGAAAGTTTGGTTTATTACCGATCAATCTTGGTTTTATTTACCGATGCAGATTTCTACTAATATTGCGAATACCGGTAAAGAGTGGGATCGGTTATCAGGATCGACCCAACCTTATTAATCAGCTTTTCTTTCAATATTTTTTTTCGCAGGCTAGCTAGCTTTGGAGTTCTTATACAATACACAATACTAATTTGTTATCAAACCCATCATCAAATTTTTAAGGAAAAAGATTAATGTATTAAATTGAATATACAGTATATATATATATATATATATATATATATATACATGGCAACACCATATATATATATATATATATATGTACCGGGAAATGTGTCCCGGTCACATTTCCCGACGACTTGTCAGATTGATCGACCACTCATGCCTGGCTCCTTTTTGGCTGCAGGTAGAGTAGGAGAGTGAATTTTCAATGCGGGCGCGAGGAGGGGAGAAGTGGCTTTCCTTTTAGCCGGCCTCCGATATTGTAATAAAGATATATATGATATGTATATTTTGTTTGCTTTCTTACCGCACTCTTCTGAGGTCAATTTGAGCATTCATTATTTTTGGGAACCGATGAACTAAACAAGCCTTTATTATTCCTCTAAGCATATAAATGTTGTATTCCTTTTAAGGCTGCACCGGTACCGATACTGGATCAGATCAGCTGCCGATATTCGCGGTATCGGTATCGGCAACTTTCGCGGAAATATCAATAACTCTGGAACCGTTTGAGATTAAGACATGCGGTTCGCGGCGTTTTGCTCAGGAAATCATTGAGTATCTTCCTAGCTAGGTTTTAACAGCGGGTTACTATTTGAATTTTTTATTTTAATAATCATTGAACTTTTGCAGAAAAATACACCTTTGATGACAAATTGGGGATACAATTTTGAATACCGTATTGGTACCGGTGGCAACAAAATATTTAAAACCGGATTGGTATCGGATCGGTAAAGTTGGTATCGGTGCAGCCTTAATTCCTATTAACAAATGTTACAAATCGTTTTTTAAGAAACTACAACACGGTTTTAAGTTCAAATGATCAAATAAGCATTCTGAGCTTGGTCACGTCATGTGTCTCATGACAGCATGCTTAAGGGACCATTCATAAAGTACGTCACGCTCGGAGGGGAGGGAGGGGGGTCAGCCCAGTGTGACAAAACGTGACATGGGGGAGGGGGGAGGGGGGTTGAAAAAATGTGACGTCACACTTTTATATTTTTATACATCTTTATTATTTGTGTAAGAAAAAAATTTAATACAGTACTCTGACATAAATAATGTGCTACGGAGTCTGAATAGAAAAGTAAGGGGGTGTAAAACTGCTTCTGTTTGAACCTGTCACCAATCTTGAAGTTATTTCAGCTATTTCCTTTTCCTCATCCTTTATTTGTAGCTTGTCATTTTCAACTCATGGCAGAGAAATAATCTGTGTTTTAAGAGTTTCTGTGCAGGCCGAATAAAATTGCAGTTCCAGAAAAAATTGTAGAGTTGGGTTAAGTTCGGTGTGACATACTTTTTAGGGGGGGTATGAGTACGTGTTACAAAATGTGACATGGGGGAGGGAGGGGGTCAAAATTGGGCCAAAATAGCGTGACATACTTTATGAACGGTCCCTAAGGAGAAGAGCACCTGGCGTTAATTCGGGGCCGGACACATTTATTTTCTAGTGAGCTACCCCGGCAAATATGCTAGATCCGGTTCACAATCAGGTGGTTTAGCTGTTTAAAAAAAACTATTTATTATTTTTTTCCTTAAATAAACTCATGCATACAAAATATGATATAACTGTACCTGGTGTGGGAAGGGTGCTATAGAATTTACTGCTAGGTAAAGCTGTGCCAGGTCTTAGAACTTCAAATGTAGGATGTTCACGAAGCCAGTTTTTAAGATTGCCTTCTGTTGGCGCATTTGGTCCAGTCAAGATTTTGCCTGAACAACGTTCCATCACAATCACTCGGGCCCCCTCATCTTTCCGTGGCTCCCCAGTTTTACCCTAATGAACAAAGAATAAAATGGTTACACTATCGGTACATTAAGGAATCTACAGTGCCATGAGAGTACATGAAGGAAGGGGTTGGCAAATAAGCAGGGACCTGCCCGAACACGAAACAGGGTCCGGGCCCGTGCCGTGATAAAAAAATTATCAGTTACTAGCTGTACGCCGGTCTAGCTAGTTCCCGCATACCTGAGCGAAATACTGTAGCAGTATGGAATAAAAAGGGTGCCTCCTGCCTCCTCCTCCGGACTCCCCTGCGGTCTGCCCCCTTCCATTCTGCCCTTCCCCCCCCCCCCCCCCCCCGATTTCCCGCCGGGGTACAGCTAGTGCATAATGATGAATTTGCTTGCCCAACCTAAGCTTATTATATCTATATATATATATATATATATATATCTATATATATATATATATATATATATATATATATATAGAGTCGTTCATTAAACAACTTTTCAACTATTGAGCCAACCCACTGCACGTACAGCATTGACCACTATGGAACTTGACGCTGCACTGCACTGCACGTTGTTGTAGTACGCTTTCTGCATTGCACAGGCTAGTTACCGATGTCTGAGCGATGCTCACTGATGGTTGAGGCTGTTGGTAAACAAGCTGGGACATGTTGCTCATGTTGGCGTTGTTCGGTAAACAGAGAAACAACAAACGCTGGCAAAACAAAATCGTCATCTTGGTGTAAATATGTTACGTCATTGACACGCAACGTCTAAGCAACAAACGCTTTCAAATTGACTGTAGTAGCTAGATCTCGTTTGGACCTCAATATGACGTCGTATTACATCACGAAAACTATTTTTTCTTGCCGGCATCTCTTGTTTGAATTACTAATAGGAACGTGAGGGTTGTTAAGAAGGTTTAGAAACCGTTTGTTTCTTTAGCAAAACAAATTGTATGGTGTGCAATTAGTGTCAAACTGTGTCTACAGAAACACTTTTTTTTGGCTGGCAAGTGCTCTGTTTAAATATTCAATCACATTTACAAACATGACATTTTTTAAGTGGCAGTGTAAACTTACAAAAAGTCAATCAAGAACATTTTAACATGCTTGTGCAAATTGTTATACTGTCTATTTGTTGGGAATTTTTTCCCTCTTGTTTGGTGTTTTCTATTAGTTTGCATAGTGGGTATTAAAACTCCGATTCTGCCAGGACACAGTAGAAATTTCAATTAACTGACAGAGGAAAAAAACCCGCTATTTTAACGACAAATCGCTACTCGAGAGATTTCATGACCGTATCCATGGCCTGGGATTAATGCTGAATCTACCAAGTAGAATCCTCCCCCCATTTAGAATTCTGTATTGTTGGAAGATCGGCAAACGCCGTTTACAGTGGTTTACGTTAGACATCACAAAGAACACAAGGAATACACTTTACCACCAAACGAAACTGTGAAACAGTTCCCATGAAATGTTCGTTGAAGTTAGGGTCGTTCACCTTCTTCAGCAATAAAAAAAAAAAACGAAATCGCAGGCAACTTCTACATGCTGGAACACACACAAGTACAGATTTCAAAACGGCCGTATCAGTGTCCACCACTGACCTATATAGAACAGACACGACATCCCAACTCAAAGACGCCAGGCCCCACTGCTTGTCCAAGACGCCAGTAAGACCCATGACACCAGCATGAGTTCCACGACAGCACGAGATCCATGACATCGCGCTTGCTCTTAACTCGTGGCACCCTTCCTCGCAATTCACCATTGAGGAGAACGCAGGCAGGCTCCCTTTTCTGGATGTGTGCTTCTCTAGGGACGAGAGGAGTATTAGTTTCGAACCACACCAGAAAGTATTCCACACGGGAAGGGGTATACCTTTTCATTCTGGCCACCCATGCTAGGTGCTGAAGGCTCTCCTAGCCAATGAATTGAAGAGGATCACAGCGCACTCCTGGGATGATGACACAGCCCGGACTTTCCTCGAGAGAGCTAAAACTACGTTTCTGCAGAGAGGCTATCCGACCGAGAAGGACTCCCCCACTCCCTTTCCTCCCTCTCCCCCTCCCCTCGCCGTTGGAACCCATCGCTACCTGACCAGACTCCAATCTAACAAAGCCAGGCGTTGCACCACCACCTTCAGTCCCTCTCCCTGCTCCTGACCCAGTTTCTACTCTC
This sequence comes from Lithobius niger, assembly GCA_023313725.1. Lineage (NCBI taxonomy): Eukaryota > Metazoa > Arthropoda > Chilopoda > Lithobiomorpha > Lithobiidae > Lithobius > Lithobius niger. The sequence continues at coordinate 18,224 of JAHWFP010232391.1, read as the reverse complement.
CCCCCACTTCTAAAGGACAGGAATGGTGTTTGTTGTGTACTGCGTGCCCTGCATAGACTGTGCGAGTGTGTACGTTGGAGAAACGATCCGCCAACTTCATGTGAGAATTCGAGAGCATGTGGCAGCCACTGGCCGGGGCAACAAACTGAATGGGATCGCACAACATGCTAAGATGACTGAACATCACATTTTTTTTTTAATTAATTTTGACGAGCCTTATGTCAGCCGAAGCAATTAATGCTTGTATGACTGAATCGACTCAATTTTGAATATTACCAGATTTTTTAGAGAAGAAGAAATCTGGTAAAGGGAGGTGCCAGCCCGGGGATTCGATCCAGGAAATCTCCGATCATCATCGGGGCCGAAAGATTGTCCAGAATTAGCCAGAATACATCCCATAGCCGCTGACGGAGCATGGTAGCCTCTCACGCTACCCTGGCCAGCAGTCCTGACGGGGACTTTGCCAGGGTCCCCTTTCCAGTGTTCGACCAGATCCACAATCCTCCAGCAACCAAGCTGAGCTCTCTCAACGCTCAGCCACGATGACCACATAGCATGGGATAAAACATCAGTGCTTTTGACCTCCAACTCCCTGCAGGAGGCACATATCCGTGCACTCGAATCTCTGGCAATCATCCGATTCAGGAAGAACAATGTTTCACTCATGAATCTGGCCAGTGAGGCCTACAATTTTTTTGACAAAACAGTTGGGCCAAGTCTTACTGGCGTCTTGGACAAGCAGTAGGGCATGGCGTCTTGAGTTTGGGGGGGGGGGGGGATTGAGGCTGGAGTTGGGATGTCTATTCTGTTGTATATAGGTCAGTGGTGGACACTGACGCGGCCTTTTTGAAATCCGAACTTGTGTGTGTTCCAGCATGTAGAAGTTGCCTGCATTTTCGTTTTATTTTTTTATTGCTGAAGGTGGCGAACGACTAACTTAACTGAAAATTTCATGGGAACTGTTTCAGTTTCGTTTGGTGGTAAAGTGTATTCCCTCTGTTCTGTAATGTTCCACAAATTATATATTGCTTAATACAAGCATAAAGAGATGATCTTAAAATGAATTCACATAATGTAGACTAGCCTCAAGATCGAAAATAATGGGGGTTAGGCTGAACAAAGCCCTCCACCTCCTTATTTTAGAGCTACGGGCTATTTTGTGATATTAAGCCTAATATTTATTTTGTTGGGGAGGGAGAACATTTTTGTATTCGTATAAGCTTTCGCCTTTCCAAAATTATGAACCCCCCCCCCACCATTAATCAAAGTCGGGCGAACTACGAATAGCCAAAAAATAAGAAGTTTTTAAAGGTCTTTTTTTAATGGCCAACTTTGTTTTTTAACGGCCAAGTTTTTTCACATTTAAAATAGACAAGAAACTTTTTTTTTTTACCACAGCTAAGAAAACATAATAAAATTGTAAATATCAGTAGTATTGATAGATACTAATTGTGAGCTTTGATTAGTATTGCTATTAGTTGTATGAAAATCGGTGCAGCTTCAAGAAAAAAAACCTACGACAAGCACAGTATTTAATCAGCGATGAAAAAAGTAGTTGAAAGTGTTAACCAATTACCTTGCCCAATTTGTTCAACATCTGCAGAGACTCGCTTGCGTGCTTTTGAATACATTCACTACTGCAGTAAATGGAATCGGGCCGAGCCAGTTTGCCACAACGAACAATGCACTGTTGAGAAGCAGATGCTGGCTTCTCTCGCACAACTGGATTCTGAATATACAAAATAAAGATTTCTTGATTAAAGGACAAATTAAATACAGTAAAGAAATTAACAATAAAGACTAGTGACAACTTGTGCTATGAGAGCATGCACATTACGATTATAAACTGGCACCTAACACCACCTGAATTTTTATTTTGCCTACAAGAGAGAAATTCCTACCCACCAACTGGAGTTTAAGTAGAATTTAAAAGAAAGCTGTCACGTTGAGAATATCAAATTTCAAATTGAGGCAACCACAAAAAAATGGTGCCACAGTAGACCTTAGACCAGCAAGATTATATTTGGTTCAATACCAAATTTCGACGATGCCAGCCGTCGGCCGAACGAACTGCACGCCAAATCCAAGTAAGCGGAACACTGTCTTTGTGACCGTTTTAGGTTTTGTTTTATTTCTTCTTTAGAGTATTTAAGGCCAATTTTGCACGGGTTTTTGCCAAAAATCGCATGTTCGACATTTCTGAGAAGCAGTGTGACGGCAGGGGTCGAATTTCCAAATTTTGAACCAGGTGCAAATTTGCACCCCAAATCTGTTACTGGGGTGCAAAAAAGTCTTTAAAGTGCAAATTCAAAATGTAAACCAACACTGGTCTCATTTTATAGCCACTGAAAATTTTAACATACAGCATCAAAATAATATGTACTGTTTTCCTACACTTTGCTTAAAACTCACTTAACTTCACTATTCAACTGAAAAAACTATACACCTAGTTTAACCAAATGTAGTAAAAAATGGTGTTTAACTTCTTTCGAAGGAATGGTGTAACAGGAAATCTAATTCCAAGCTGTTTAAAGTGCCGCAAACCGCAAGTCTTTAGCTTGTGCGGTTCAAAAGTTATGAAAAATTGAACTTTGGTGTGCTATTTTGCCCTCCAAGAATTGCTTCTGGAGTACAAAGTGCGATTTTGGAGTGCAATTTGCCCTTGTGCATCCGAATATTTCGACCCCTGTGACGGTCCTGCAGCACTTTTTCGTGGGACCGCACCTCAGGCTCCCAACGAAACATTTTCCAAATAGGGCATTTTTCCAGAATGATAAGTTTTAAGATGTTGGACATGAGCATTAATTTGAGCGAATTAAGCCCAAGTTAAAGGGCAGTACTTTTGGATGACAGTGAAAATGGTGCCACAACATGCCTTAGGTCATCAAGTTGATTAGCAGTATTTACAAGATTAAAAATGAAAGGAACTGACAATTTTAGCAGGAGGTAGTACAACCATTATTTCACAGGAAGCACTTTTTTCAAGATTTAACTTTTATCTAACATTATGCCATGTTACGTACTTAACATGTATGTTTGTAAAATAACTTACAGACACAACACAATAGTAAATCGAATAAGAGTTTAATTAAGGCAGATACAAAATGCAGGCGATTAGGTAAATGGCTTCTGATATAAAATAAAAAAGGTGGAAACAAAACCGATTCTTTCAGCTTTTTGGTAAGATTAGCGATTAATTTAACATCGAGTTGACTTATTTGGCTGTGCAGAAATACAGCAGTAAATAATTGTGGAATTTTTGGTTTCGACATAATATCAAGTATAGGTATGGTTTTTAGTACAACAGTTAACTTCCCATGGTTTCGGAGACGTTTTATGGTTAGCACTAGGGCGGCATCTAAACAAGGAAATTAATCTGAAATTACCTACTACACAACTAAAAAGATCTGACACACAAAACACCCAAAAGCATGTGCGTCTTGTCTTTTAATACCTTAAGACCACTAATACACAAATTCAACCCACGTCTCTTTACGGCTTTTTTCCCTACTAAAATAATTCTGCGACCGCTGCATAAAACTAGGGTTGCACAGAATATGAAATTTGCCAAATACAGAATACACAACCTAATACACAGCTTTCCGAATATCAAATATACAACCAAGTAGTTAAACTTCCGAATAGTGAATCACGGTGGCGTTCAAAAGCTCACGCACGATGGAATTTCCCGATTCTTCCAGGTTTTCCAGGCCAATACTGATATTTTCCCAGGATTTTTTCTTGGTCGAAGAAAGGTGCAGTACACGGCTCAAAAATCTTTTACACATTTTAGTCAAATTGCAACAACTATATCGTATTGCTTTGCTAAATAAAAATCGCACTGCTCTAAATAGTAAAAGGGTAGGAAACCCATAATCTGAACAAAACTAGAAATGCACTTAACAAGTTCCAAGTTCCATATTGCTTAGGCCTATAAGGAATTTTCTGCTTTTTCATAAAGGAAACAAAAAGGACATGATATTAAGTTTCAACTGAAATAAATGAAGGTTTTAGAAGTAAAAAATTAAATCCGAATTACCAATTCTTTATAGGTGAAAGATTTTCCTGAAAATACTAAATTCCCAGATTTTCGGTAAATATTTTCCAAATAACCTGATACAGACTTGATAAATTGCATGAATTTAAACCGTTTTCCAGGTCGAACGCCACCCTGTGAATATTTGTGACTGAACAATTGACATTCGGCCGAATACCTATAAATCGACAATTTGCTGAATAGTTTGACACCGAATTATTTGATAGAATACTTGACCGATTATTCGACCAAATACCAATAAATTACTCCTGTGTTATTTATTAAAATACGCGACTACAATGAAGTGACCAATGTGTGACCAAAATGTAGCAGTAGTAGTTTAGCAGGTATCCAGATAATACTTAAAGAAACTGAGGTAACAACGAACATATTCCCATTTCAAACTGTGCAATTTTGTTACGAGCCTGGAAAAATTGCAAACGCCCACCTTCTTTTAGGAATGTTAAAGACAATTCGTCACAAACCAAAACAGAAATACATAGTACAGACATAATTTACAATTTTGGTTAACGTCTATACAATTATTGGGCCAAAAACCAACTAATCTTACGTTTATTTCGGCTGAATGCCAATTATCATTATTCGCCCAAAATTAGTATTCGGCAGCTCCGGCCGAATCCCAAATATGCCCAAAATCAATCAATCCGCTATGGTATTTTTAATCAATTCGCCCAAAATCAGTAAAGAGCCGAATACCTAATATTTGGAATTTTAGGTCAATTTGGCCGGATGTTGAATAATTATGAAATATTCGGTGCTTCCTAACCAAAAATAGACATTTACTTACTTTTTAATGGCCTTCTGGAAACAAAAACTTTCACTGTAAGCAAAACGTCTTTTACGACACAGTAAGAGTAGCAGAAGAGTAGCAAAATGGACACTTACGACAGGTCTTATTTGCTTGATTGCTTTCTTCTTTTCTGAAACCAGTTTTTCCTCAACAGGTGGCTTTGGCATTGGCCTAGCATCAATTAACCTAATCTCCTTCATCTAATACATTAACATAAAGATCTCAGAGTTTGTACGAGATGTATCAAAATCACATGTACATGTTAACACTCGAATAAAAGTGATATCACAAATAAGGCATCCCCCCCCCCCAACCATGGCTTATGGGAAGAATAGGTGTCTCCTCACCGATCAATTTCATGTTGCGCTAGAATTACGTAAAATGATCAGCTGAACAGCATTTTCCCATATCATTTTTGGGGCAAAGGCTTCGTTTGGCCTACAGAAATTCATCAAAACCGAACTACTTGCGTTCTAGCCTCACCGCGTTCGTTTGTGTCTCGGATAGCTTATATATTATTTCTTCGTAAACAGTTCAGATAGGCGGGTGGTTGTCAGTTGCGTGTGGTTGTGTTGTTATTGTCGGTTAGGTTATAGGTACCGGCTTTTGTTTGGCGTTTCACTTGTAAGGATCTGGTTGGGGTTTGTTGTTTCATAGTGGAGCAGTTAATTCATGCTTCCCTGCGTGGCGTCGGCTAGCGTGCCGGCAACATGGATGACGTCACGCCAAACTCCCCGAAGTGCTAACTTTGACCCTTCACCATGCCCAAACGGTGCCTTTGCCCCAAAAATGGAAGAGGAAAACGTTATTCAGCATGTAATTCTTAGTTAAAAAAAAAATATTAAAATCAGACGAGAGAGACTTATTCTTCCCATGTTCCCCAACCATGAGTGTAAGTAATATTTATAATTTCTAGTTTGGCTGGGTGGAGGTTTAAAGGCATTCACACTATGCATTGAGGCCAAAATCTCCTGGATCGAGGACTTGTACATTGATCAGGAAGCTTTTCTATATCAAGGGAAAAAATTACACTTTACCACACACTTCGAACCTACAGCAGCAAGTTCTTACATTTTCAGTGATGGGCGATCACGTTCTTCAGAAAAACATCACTGTGTAATGATTACACATTACAAAGTGTAATTTTTTTTCTTGATTAACTTCAATGCCGGTTGCCGGCATTTTCGTAGCTGTTCTGTAAGCCACAGTTAAAGCCACTAGGCTACAACATTTCACAATCCACGGCAGACAACACTTAAGCACCATTCCTACTACCACAATACAGGGCCTGGAATTAGACAGCCATCTTTACAAATTAACTTTTCTGCCACTTATCGCTGGGACCCAAGGCACACCTGAACAGAGATGCAGATGTGAAAAGAGAGACAGCCAGAAAGCATGTACGTATACTGGAGGGAATGGGAGTGCATCGGTGGTCCTATGAGCAAGTGTTTAAAGGAAATGCGTGCTTCGGAGTCGACAGAGGAGGGAGCAAGAGTATGACCAATAGTTTGGATGCCGGTGTGAGAGAAAATAAAAACGTAGGTGGGGAAGTGGTAGATCGTTTTCATTGTGAAAATTTGTCCAGTGCCGTTGACAGGGGAAGAGAGGTGTATACCCAACCATGATTTTAAATGTATGCCCATTAAACCTGGAAACGATGTGAACATAAGACCCAACTTAATTGATGATGTAGATTTGCTTCTCCCCAGGTTCAGGTGGGAATCCGATGTTAGGTTAGCCCTCTAACAACAATTAGTGAGAAGGGCTCGGAAAGTGTTTCCGAATGTTTCAAGTGGCCAGGTAAAAACCATAAACGCTCTCAAAATGTAGGAAACAATTGTTATTTGCAAGGCTGACAAAGCCGATACGACTCTTGTTTTAGATCGAAGTGACGCCGTTTATATTGGTGAAACTAGAAAAGGGGTGCAGACGAAACTGAGCCAACACACGGGTAACACCAGGAAAAGAGGGGAGGATAACGGCATAGCAGCCCATTGCATGGAAACGGCACACAAAATTGATTGGGGGAACACACTCTTCTGTTCTCAAATAATGTGAGACACAACCATCCACAATGTTTAATCGCTTGCAATACATCATCATGCTTCGTACAGTGTTCCCCTAATGAATATTCCATGCAAGGTCTGTCCAATCCTAGCGTTTTACACCAAGTAAACAGCGAACTGGAGTCGTTACTGCAGGGAGAAATGAGGAATTGGTGGATGTGCACATCACAACCAATACCAGAGGCCAAGCTCGCATTCAAATTTGGACTTGAAAGCCGACACAAGTTGAAAGATGTAACTAGAGTTCAAAACAAACCTTCCAGCGCCTGAAAAAGCAACTGAGTAGTTGTCGAAAATTAGCAGACACATGAGTGTACCGATTTTGAAAGTGAGCGTTTTTGTTGAATTTGCCAGCTTTAAGCACATTTTTAATGATGTAAGCTTACTTTCTTTGTTAACCGAAATAAGCAAAAGAGCCCTAGGGTAATAAATAAAGCCAGCATTAAGACACTTATCAAATTTTAGACGCGACTACACCAAGAAAGGTTTGGTCAGAGGAGTGAGCTTAAGTAACTTGTGTTATGATGCATGATGCTTGGCGGGCAGGCCTAAAATAGTACCAGAATCTATTGACAGAGGGAAACCTCTGGCTAGAGATGTACAGAGGTGTGTGCCACGTCGTCAGGTCAATTTAAACTAAAGCTATTCAATGTTTGTTTTTAAAGTTTCAAATGCCAAACAATGCCGAGCAATAATAATCATCATCATAATTATCATTATGCTACTAACAATTATATATACCAATGCTGGTGTGGCAATCATCGGCAGACAGGATATTCAAGGTAAGTGTCAGCTTCGAACGAGTTATTTGGTGCACGCGCTACGCCGTTGCACATTCCAACGTTCAACACAGTGTACTAAACAGGGTTAGTACTCGTCCGTAACCTTAAAATTCCAGGACTTTTCCAGGATTTTTGAAGGGCTGGTCAATGAAAATTCAATGATCTGAAATTAGTATTTACCGAATTGACGGTATTTTCGAGCAATTAGTTACGCAGGGGTGCTGCCAGGAGTACCAGCTTTTTTCACATTTTTTCACATTACCACTTTTTATTTTTTTCACATTTTTCACATACCCGCTTTTCATTGTGTATCACCATTTCTTCGTTTTCATATATCACCAGTTTCACATTTCTTTATAAAAATTTTCTTTTCCAGTAACCATTGTAATTTCTCTATTTCACGGAAAGCGACTTCAAAGCGACTCCGCCCGTAAACCAACCAATTTTCTTTTGTGTGTTGTAATCACAAACATCCCTACGTAATTCTGGGCCCAGAATTGGGCGGATAATTTGATTGTTTTTACTTCGTTTGTACGTTTTACCTTTTTTTCACAACAACACTTGTGTTTTTCATAATTTTCACATATTATTTTACCACTGGCAAATTTTCACATTTTTCACGTTTTTTCACACCGGCAGCATCCCTGGTTAAGGAAAAATGAGACAACTAAAATGTAAATTTCTTACAATATGAAATCCTGTGGCAAGATGTGAGATGATGTTCCATTAAATGACACCGGTGAAACACACCACCATTGGTGTTAACAATCCTTTATTTTTTTTTGTTTAAATATACGACTTGTAATTTGTGCACTGATGCCTGATATGGTAAACAGAAACGCGATTTTCTGTTATGGGAATTTCCAGGACTTGAGGCATGTTTCGAGTTTTTCAAGGACCATTCCTGGCCTGGAATTTCATTATTATTTTCCAGGACATTTCCAGGTTTTCAAGGACCCGCTCTAAACCTTTCCCAGTAAAACTTAAATTCAGGTAAATAAATCCGAAATCAGTCTGAAACTTAAGAAAGACTTGGCCCCGAAAACTTTTCACTTTTCTATGTCGTGCAAGTCAAATTCACGTTGTAGTTTTGTGGTAAATACACTATTCTAGAGCAATTGAGCAAGGAAGGGGCCAAAATACTGACTACGGGCAGGTGAATGACTTTAGGCCAATGCTATTTTATGCCTAAACCATGTTATGTGAATGCCTTTTCCATTCACAAGTGGCAGCCATGACACTTGCTATAGCTCTGAGCATGTCTTTGCAGTGCATTCGTCTGTAGTAGCTGCATTTTATTTTCTGTAATTGTGGATGTGCACCTAGTATCTTATTAGCTCTTAAATTGGTTACGAAGCATTTCCAGACCTATGATCTGGTCAAAGTTTTTGGTTTGTTGGAAGCTATTAAACCTGGCTTAGAATAGCTAAAAAGATTTCACTTTTAATACACGGTTAATGGAGAGTACGTTAAACGAAACGTACTAACAGGTAAACAACGATTCATGCTGGGCCCATCAATAAACTTCTTTCCACCATATTTAGTAATGCAAAATACCCTTTCAGGTTGGATACACTGTCATGTAAGCTTTTAGAGGATACTTGTTTACCCATAAACAAGTACGCAGATTGACGAAGATATTTCTGTGCATTGTAACCTTTTCAACGCATAAACATTCTTTTTTTCACACTATCAGCCACAGAATGTCTACCAATAATTGACGACCAATAATTGTTTTTGGCTGTTTCTTTTCTGGCATAACATTAGTCCTCTTTTCATGATTTCTTTAGCCAGAGTAAAATGAGCCTGTCGGCTTTCAAAACACAGAAAGTCTAAGGAACATTACAGGGCAGAAAGTCAAATGGACTTTTTTATGACAAATAACTACGTAAACCCATTTCCGTTACCCTTTGGGCTTAAATGTTGCACTGTTAGCAGGAATTAAACCTTCGATCATTTGAGAACAAAGGGCGAAGCCCTAGGCTACCGCTCAGTCATACCTTTCTAACACGGAGATGGCCATAGGAAACAAACAAACAAGCAAACGTGTCAGTAGGGCTGAGATGTAGGTCTGCGGCCTTTGTTTCTAAAGACTGTGTTCAATTAATTCCTCCAGGCAATCAAGTCCAAAATGCAACATTCTGGACAACAATTTCCGACAGGTTGCATCCTGATAATCAGTAAGTTTGTGATGCTGCCCATAGCAACTAACTACCATGAAGAATTCACTGATCGAAGTCAATGAGTGAGCGAAGCAAACTAGCAGTTTTAAAAAAACATCACACCGCTTACTATGAAAATTCATCTTACGTTGAAGAAATCACTGTAAAACAGGCTTATTTTCATAAAGACAAGATATCACTTCATATCTTGGCAAATTTTTGATGATCAGCATCCCTGGAGATGAAAATTCACAGGCGATCATCTTCATCAGGCAGTCAACTTTGACTCAAAACATCAAGCAACAACCGTTCGTCGGCTAGGAATTTTGAAGCGTGAGCATGGCCTCCGGTATTTGTTGAGTTGATCTCCCATTTTCTTCTCACCAACACATCTGAGTTTGCCATGCATTAGACAGCTAATTCCAGGGTTTGAGGGTCCCTGGATATTCATCAGCACAGCCTTCTCTCAGTTGTGTTGAATAGCCAGGGATTCAAGGCTTCACAGATGAATATCACTTCCAGAGTTGGAGATTAGAAGCGTTTTTGTTTCTTCCCAATTTATCTTGTGTTGCGTCTCCATGTGGTGGACTGCAATGCTGTTCATTCTTACTTTATTCCTCGTATCGGCCATGTGCCATTTGACACTATTTCGAACTCCTTTTCTTGTTTCACCCACATGGACAGCATTGCAGTCACTACATGGGACGCAGTACCATAGCAGTTTTAAATGAGCCCAACCTCATCACTTGCAAAGTAAAAACCTTTCTCTTAAAACCCCATCCTACTTTCTTTTACAGTGCTACCCACATGAAGAAAAATTATTAAATGACATCTACCTCCCCCCCCCCCCCCCCCCCCCCCCC
>JAHWFP010232389.1:15453-28737 GCA_023313725.1 Lithobius niger | reverse complement strand
GCTTACTTCATTCTGTATTTTCGGTTGTTGGTTGGGAGGTATTTTGGTGTACAGGATCAACCCGTTACCATGGTAACTAGGGATGAGGCTCAAGTAGAGTCCTCATCTGTCGGACTAGATGGATGGGGGGTCGGGGAGGAAAAGATGGGGGTTTGGGGGGGGTTGGGGGGGGAGGGGGGAGAACAAACAGCAGTAGGAGGGAGTGAAATCCATTCTAAACGTGTCTCCGGAATCTGTTTAGAAACTCGTCACTGTCTAGGGAAGACAAGTTTGTTTTGTTATGGTTCTGGGGATGTCGTCCCATCATGGACTAACCACCTTCGCTCCCCCTCCGCAGTTATGTGTCTTGGACTCTTCCTCGCCAACAAGAGCGCTACTAGAGGAAGGAGGAAAACTCGAGCTCTATTTCTGAACTAAAAGCTCAGCTGCGAGCGTCTGCTTGCTTGGGACGCGGGCAGGCTTGTATAGCCGGCGTGCAACAGGAGACGGGTTTATTTTTATTTCTTTTTATTTTCTGTTTCCCCTCCCAGGACCAGTTAAGTTTGTTCGTTCCTGGATTCTTGCTTAACTCGAAGGAAAAGGAAAATGGCCGTCTGTTTTCTCGTTTGACCGCCAGCGTCCGCCACTGTGCGCCGAACTGTGCGAAGTTGGCGAGCGTTTTTGCGTTCGTAGTTAAGGGCGAGGCGTGTGGTGTGTGTGTGTGAGCGCGAGTCAAGAGTGTGTGCGAGTTTGGGGATTTTTTTTAGGAGTCACTTAGGCTGCTTGCTGTTTTTTTTTTAGTTTTTTTTTTAATATGTCGGAATGCAGAAATTAGTCGCAGGAATATTGGAAGATGCAACAATAAGTGGTGTGGTGTTGTTGTTGTTGTTGTTGAGGATTGAAAATGTCTAACCGCAACAGTGTGGATAGTGGGGGTTTCGGTGGAGGCCAGAATGCGGTGGCCAACGTGATTGTGCGGCCGGTGTCCGGTTCCCTGGACGGCACCGTGTCCACCCCGGGCCGGACGACCCCGGCTTCGTCGTCTACGACGCAGCAGCCGCCGCCCACCACCACGTTGAGCACCATAGCTGTGCAATCCGGAAAAACACGGATTATAATAGCGCTTTTGCAAGTAAGTAGCATTATGAAAGTTGTTATTTTTTAAAGCATAAATCGTAGAATTTTGCCGTAATTTATTCTACGGGCGTTTTATCGTGTTTTTAATGCTGTTCTGCTGTTTGTATCTGCCTGAAAAGTCTTGGTTAGTATTATTATTATTGGATTTTTTTTTTTTTTTAAACTTCGCAAGGGCGTGGCCCACGATTCTTTTCAATCGGCATTACAGGCTTGTCGATAATATCGGTATCGACTTGGGGGAGCTTTGGATTCTTGTGTAAATGGGATATTTACGTAAAAAAAAGTCGTGGATGTGTGTTATGGTCTATTTTTACATGCGCTTTATTTTATTTTTAACGCTGTTCTTCTGTTGTATTTACTGGTAAAGTTTTTTTTTCAACAAGGGCGTGGCCATTTTTTTTTTTTTTTTACTTTTCAATCGGTATACCGGTATGCCGTTTAAAACCTTTGTATTTAATTGGTAGATTTATGGAATTTGATTGTTGTTGAGGGAATTTCATGAATTTAATTTTTGTTTAGAGTAAAGCTGAATAATTTTGGAAATCGAATTGAATTTAAAATTTCTGATTTTCGCACTTTTATGACTAAGTAAGATTTCAAGTAATGTAGGTTACGCTAACAATTAAATAACGCTAGATAACTTTTTTTTTTAATATAAATTAAAAAAATCGTGGAATTTTGGTGTTGTCTTTCGACTGTTCGTACTTGCTGTTAAAGTCATAGTCTTTATTTATTTATTTTTTATTTGCAAGGGCGTGGCCGATATCTTTACAGTCGATATCTGTAGACTATATCTGTCGATAATAGTTTATCAAAATGAAATATTTTTGGAAATGTGGTATTTAGTGGGTAACTTATGGATTTAATTTTGGTAAAAACAAAGTTATAAAATAAATTTGAAAATTAAGTTAAATTTGTTTTCGACTCTAAGGCTGGTGTTTCTCCGTAAGCACCATCTTGTCGCTATCTTGTTTCTGTCACCAACTGTATTTTTTGCGGATAATTAAAACTTTCTCCGTGTATTTTAAAAAGTAAATTTTAGTTAAAGTTTTTCTTTCTTACATGTAGTTTAAGTAGAATTGTATATAGAGTCTAGCTTATCGAAAACTCACCAATAATCTACGTCGTCTTCGAGTTTGGCCAGAGGTGTGTGTGTATAGGTTTATTGGCCTTTAATTTTTTTCCATAAAAAAAATATTAAAGACATAGGTTTTCTGCTTGTATTCTGCAGTTAGGCTTAGAATAAATTGTTCTTGATTTCTTATTGCGGGTTTTAAAAAGAAAAATTATCTGCAAATTTTTTCAATTAATAATAGCGCTCTACCCAAGGTTAAACTACAAAAATTCATTCAACTGTGTTTTGCTAATAAAATGATTTTGTAAATTATTAATAGTTTTAATGACGCATTTCTGAATTTAAAAATACATTTTATGCGACAAACAAATGTACTATTTCCAGCTCGGCTTTGATGCACATACCAAATACACAATAACAGTTCCTGAATTATGTATTACTGCTTTATAGTGTTGTGGAATAATCAACATTGCACCGTCTGTATCGAAGGACATCAAGTTTGCCGGTAATTAATGCATGTCGATCACTTGCTCTAAACTCAGTTCGTTTCGTGTTGCATCATCTGTAATAAGTTACGATATTCTTCGACGACTTTCGGAATAAAGTAAAGCATAACCTCTCAGTGGGCCTTACAGCAATAACTTCGTGCTCAATTGCTGCAAGTATCGAAGATAAAAAATTTGGGTTCAATGAGGCGACGGTTAAATAATGATTATAATAATCGTATGTAGAAACTGGTAAAAAAAATTGAAAAGGTCGTCGGTTCGTGTCCCACTCGGGGTTCCTCATTCCGTGCTGGTCGGTACAACCTACTTTTTTTTTTCCAAAATGGATTCCATGGGCGGAGAATCCATACGGACCTCAGTGCTACTGAACGTACATTTCCCACCCCAAAATGGTGACCTTCGATTTCCAACATGATTCCTAGCATGAATGGTTTACCTTGTCAGCGCTTCACTTTTGAGAAAAACGAACAATGTGCACGAAGTCTAATAGGTCTATAGTGACCGAAATGTATTTTAAAACGCAAAGCAGTGTTGTTACAAAGGATACGTTACAATTTTATCTCGTTACATTATTTTCACCTTTTTAAATTGTGTGAAGTTAAAAGTACACGTACTCTAAAACTAATGAAATGACACTGAGAGGAAGAACTAGGTTAGGGTGATCGTGCAAGATTATCATGCCAACAGGGAGAAAAAATTATGTTTAAACCTGGAGGCCGACATTTTCTCCGGTTTTCACAAATAGTACACATTTAATTGACGTAACGTAAACTTGATGTAACACAATCACTAACATCATTAGGCTATAGAGCAGCGTCATGTGACGTCACATTGGCTACAAGAGAGCTAGCTGCAAGGGGCACTAGATTAAAATGGAGGATTAAACAACAGCACTTCTAGTCAAGCCAGTGCTTTGAGAGCGGATTTCTTAGGCTTTAAAAACCGTTGTTTTCTCCAATCCCTTATGCTGCGAGGTTGTAATTGGAAAATAAAGATTCCACTTGATTAAAAATGTCAGCAACTGCCAACAAATCGACAAAGTCGCGCATTATAGGCCTAAGAAATCCTCTCTTAACAGCATTGTCTTCAGTAAGACGCCCTTCTTTCCCCCCTCCAGTGATCCTTGCAGCTATCCCAGTTAATTGCTCCAGCATAGAGTTATATACAATATTACAACGTTGTGTCACTGCCCTATACTCACTCATTTTCTAGTCAGTAATCAAGCATTTATTTTAAGTAAAGCTGCTACATTTTAACCAGAGTTGCGCAGTTGCTTTAAACTTTCAGTTTAATAAAGTCTGGCTTCGAGATTATACAGCTCCACTTCTCCATATCACCTCGCTCATGCAACGTTGCTGGCGTTGTGAGTGGAAAAAATTACGTTGCTTTAATTTGCAAATAAATTTCTGTCTAACTTTAATTCATTTGCAGACATCTGCAATCATTTGAAGATATTTGCAATTCCTTGTAGCTGTACTTTTAATGTGAAGCATGTAAAAAACAGATTTGTGTCTCGTTTCTAACACAGGCTTAATTACTCAAATTCAGGCCTAATCACACTAATATATGCCTAATTACTCAAATTTAGGCCTATAGTCACACTCATGTAGGCCTAATTACTCAAATGTAGGCCTAATCACACTACTATAGGCTAAGTGTACGTGAGGGTAGCTAGAGTGGCAACATACCACTGCAAATATTACAAAGTTACTATGGGTATCGCATCTCAGCTCATCCAAGCCTACACTGGGCCCTGGCGGTAGACGCGGCCACTAACGCTTCTCCTAATGCTTTGGGTGCGAAGCAGCAATGAGGCAAAGCAATATGAGAGTTATTAGTATCCGCAACTACCGCTAGGGCCTCGCGTAGGCTTGGAAGAGGTAAGATGCGACATCTATAGTTACCTTCTAATCTATGCGTAAGGGGAAAACAGGTCCAGATAGTAATTCTTTCCCTAATCACTGATCATTATTTTTAAAACTCCCTTTTCCATGACTAATGGTGGCCCAGAACAAAATAATGCAAAATAGTCTCTCCTTTAAGAACGACGGAATCGAAACTTGGGTTAAAAAAAGACAGGGGAAAAAGATGGCGTGATTTATGGTTATGACTCAAGCAGTCTTGAGCTAGACAGCTCCTCAAATGTATCCCAGACCTCCCCCTTTTCCTGTGAAGACGAAGTTACTAAAGAAATGACCTTTTCCTTCTGCTAGCTTTATCTCGTCCTTTCAGCTTGAATGTTAAGTTTAAGTTTTCTAAAAATAGGCCCCCAACTCAGCGATTTTGTGTTTGTTACATGTTCGAAAGCAGGACGAAAGGGATGAATCTTGGAAGTTTCTTAAAAGTTAAAATTTAATCGTTTTACAAAACGCCGGCCGCAGAATAGT
Organism: Lithobius niger; assembly: GCA_023313725.1. NCBI lineage: Eukaryota > Metazoa > Arthropoda > Chilopoda > Lithobiomorpha > Lithobiidae > Lithobius > Lithobius niger. The sequence goes on along the minus strand of JAHWFP010232389.1, from coordinate 23,653 downwards.
AAATACTCTAGGTGTGACAAAACTCTCAAATATAGGAACCGAAAATTTAAAAAAAGGATTGTTTAGAAATGGACACTGGTCGTGTTTTTAGAGGAATTGAACGTCCTGTGATTGGTGTCGTTGGTATCATGTCACCTATTCCCTGGAATTGGAGTTCTACTTACATTTCGTTTCGTTCGAGTAAACTCCAATCTGTTTTATTTGTGTGCTTTCATAGCTGTGAGTTCCATAAGGATACGAACTCTAAAACCTTTTTCGAAAAAGCAAAGCTCTTTTTCGTTAAGTTAATTTGTTTGTGACTCTAAAAGTTAACAAAAAAAACCTTAAAAGGAAAATTTAGCTCATTCTTGAACTGCCTATTGAACGACAATGTTGTTCACTCCTTTGCTCTGACTATACCCTTTGAAATTGGGGACAAAAGTTGACGCAAAATTTGAAACGCACTGTCAGGTGTATCGCGTAAGCAATTTGAGTGCTCATCATGACGTCACTAGCCACGTGAGACAGCAAAACCGTTTTCGTCGAGGTTTGGCTTTATCTCAGTTGGCCTCGAATATGTTAGAGTTGCGGGGGACTAATAATTTTTTTTTCTACACGGACATCCCAGATACGAAGTGTCTTTACGGATCTTAAGCGTCAGCCGAATCACGTTTTTGACCGGCCAGGTTTTGGTTGGCCGGACACGTTTTTGGTTTCTGATGTTAGGCTATATGTTTAGCCGCAGCGAGTGAGGCACGTACTTTTGAAAAATAAAAAAATAAATTATTTTCTTGCGATCTGGCATGTCCATGTAAAAAAAAATATCTGTGGTCGTTTGAAAGCTTCATGAACGGAAGTCGTGTGTAATAATCATAAAATGCGCATGCCCAAGTCGCCGAATAACTTGTCCCCACGGTAACTGGGTAATACTTCCAAGAAAAACAATAGCCTACGCTTTAAGCCAAGCCTTGTTTCATACCAACTGAAGTAGAGGAAGCCTTTATGTCAACATTATCCCCTTCAAACAATTAAAATTTCACACCCATCGTCGCCATTAAAGTAATTAAATGTGAACCCTCCAACAAGTCACACCCAATCCTTCAATAGCTAAAACTGTAGTGTGAATTTTATTAAGGCGTCACGTGCAATGAGGTTGTTGGCTTAAATCTTTAAAATAAATCGTTCCTCGTTATGTTCAAGTGAAAGGCTCGTGCTCAAGTATGTGAATTTATAGCCGACAGGCTCCCTACAAAAGCGCTCTCGAAGATATGACCTCCTTTTTAGAGTCAACAAGTCCGGCTGAATCAACTCGCACACAAAAAAAAATCGTGTAGCCTCATCGGAGATATTAGCAAGGTACACCTCTGGGTTATTTTTGAATGCAAAACGCCGGCGATTCACTGCAGTACAGGATGCTCTTTAATCCTGCCCTATATTTGCGAACGTTTACAAAAAATTAACAATGAAATCAATCGTAATGCGGATTCGTCGGAAAGAACAGCTTAAATAAAAGATATAATAATAGTAAAAAGGACCTCCTAAATCGGGCTGTTATTATTTTTTTTATTGATGCTAGCTGTTGGGTGGTTGTTAACCCTGCCGTGTAACTTATGTTTCGACACTCGCGTTTTGCGTGAAGTTTGCAGCTTGAAAACGACTAGTCTTCCGACCGGAAACGTCACTTTTTGTGTGTTTTGTGCACTATTCTGGCTTGCTGTCATTTTATTACCGTATCGGTGCTTTTTACCTTTGTGTAATTTCCAATTTCGCACTAAGTATTGCCATCATTTACAGGTTGTACGGAACCGATAGCTTCCGCAATTCCTACACGTGGATCCGTTGTATGTCTCATCGTTTTGTATACTCGGTATACTCGGTCCTTTATTTCCCCCCCCCCCCCCCCCCCCCGCACCATTTTATTTTTACCTACCAAATTATTCATGGTGTAGTTGGGGTGAATGTGCCTCTTTTTGACCTGTCGGAGTTAAATCGGACTAGACGTAATTCTCTGAAGCTTATGGTGCAAACATCACATTTAGATTGTAGACGTAATTTTTTCGCGTTGCGTGTGGTTAGGATTTGGGATTCTTTACCAGACGAAATTGTCACCTGGCGGACAGTTCATACATTTCGTAGTCGCCTCAGCTCGTTTAATCTAGAGGTATTTATGCGTCGGTCTTATCCTCCGAGATAAACATGTAATTTGCAGATGATTCCGCTTTTCGTAAGTCTGCTCTAGCCCCATGAAACCTTGGCTGCCTGTTAGTGACGCTTGGTCCTTGCCTGGTCCGTTGCTATTGCAACAAAGTGTTTTTATTTATTTATTTATTCATTTTTAGCTGGTGACAATTCCCATTTTGGGGATGCTTTTGTTTTTAGTATTTATTCTAGCCATACTTTGTATTATATTACGTTGCTTTTTAAAGGTCTCATTTGTTCATCAAGATTTTATTTTTTACTTGGGCCGATCCTACACCTCCCGTGTCCAACACGTTTGGCGATGCCATCGGGGGCCATAGAGTCACTGGCAGGTCTAACCTTGGTGGTAAAGCATTCGTGTCCCAATACCTAATCCCCTCACCTTCCCATCGCCTTCCATCAGGCTATTCTGTGTTCTCTGCAGAGCTTTTGGCTCTTGGTTTGGCGGTGGAATGGATCCTTGACCTTCAGGGCACGCATTTCATTGTCTTTAGTGATTCCATGAGTGCCCTGGAGTCCTTGGCGAATTACAATCCTCGGAACCCCTTGACACAACGTGTCCAAGCTTTGCTTTCCCGCTTGCCTGGCCAGCGGAAAACCGTGCTTTTCTGCTGGATCCCGGGCCATGTTGGGATAGCAGGGAATGAACAAGCTGATTCTGCTGCGAAAGGGGCCCTTTCTGGCCCTCTCGGTAGGGATCTCAGCCTTGTTCCCTCAGATGCCTTTCCAACTTTGCGTCTGAGGTTACACGCTTTTTGGCAAACCTTGTGGGACAGACAGGACGGTAATAAGTTACGGGCCATTAAAGGCACTGTCGAGGAGTGGCACTCGGCGTGTCGCCGCAGTCGCCGTGAGGAGGTTGTGTTGGCCCGTTTGCGAATTGGTCACACCCGGCTTACTCACTGTTTCCTTTTGCGGGGGGTTGACCCTCCTGAATGTTCTTGGTGTCGACGGCCACTTACGGTCCGGCACTTACTTGTTGATTGTCGCCATCTTGATGGTGTTCGTCGTCGGTTCCATCTTCCGCATGACATTGCGCGTCAGTTGGGCGATAAGTCTGTCCTCCTGTCCGGTGTTTTTCAATTTTTGCAGGAGGTACAGATGTATGACAAAATTTAGATTAGGGGTTTGAATAACATCTCTGTAATGTGTGGTGCAGTGGCAACCCGGACCACTGCACTGTGACTGAGGTTGGCGCTAATGACCAAGTTGTCGACGCGCCATTAGGCCGCAGTCCCCGCCCCCCGCTCACCTTCCCTTGGCCAATCTGTTTCATTATTTATGATTGTCTTCCGTTTTTTAATTGACGCTGGCTGTTAGCGATCTTAGGGTCCTTGCCTGACCTGTTGCTATCGTTACAAAATTGTTATTATTACTGAGTTGTTCTTTTCGACTGTTTTCATTGCTAATTTATTATGGACGATTTTTTCCCGATACTTTACCTGTTTGAACAATCTTGCGCACAAAAGCAACGCAGTGTTTTGCCTATACAATTTCATGCAATTTAACAAACAAATCGAAAATCTCGTGTTGTGACATATTTCTCATCCGACTGAGCAACATCTCGAAAAGAGCCATAATTTTGAAATTAGTTAACGTACGTTAAAAAAATATAATGTTGCAATTTTTTGTATTTGAACTGAGGCATAAGCAAAATATACAACATTTTTTGCAGTAAGCTTTTCAAAACCGGTCGTACAAACAACATTCGGCTAAGAATTTCACCCAAGGCTAGGCACAGACCCAACGAGCAAGCAACGCGCCAGCACCTTGCATCAATTGTTACGGTATCAAAAGCGAACCTGGCATGGTTAATACGGATCACATGTTAGTTTAAAATGTATACGTGCGTTTCTAACTTTAGCTCTAAAATTGAATCCCAAGCCAAAAATAAAATTCCGTAACACGAAAAGATTTTAATTGGGAGGGAGGAGGGTTCAAACTAGGCTAAAAAAAAAAAAATAAGAAAAAATCGTTATTTTTGTGTTAAATTACGGAAATTCTATAGGCAACGTTCGTTATTTTTGTGTTTAGAAAGTGTTCAGAAAGTTCAAGGTTCATATGGGATAAACCTCCAGAAGCCCCTTTATCAGAACGAGGGGAAAAATACGCAATTTTAAAGTCCTTGCGCCAGACAAATAAATAATGACAATATAACAGACTCGAGCGTGACAACTGGTATTTCAATACTCACGACGAGTGATTAAATAATCCGTAGAAAAGCTAAAGCGTGGAACGCAGGAATAAGGCTGCACTTAAAAAAAAAATTCCTTGAAATCAGTGGAAGACCCCCAAGAAACCCCAGACACAGAAAATCCAAATTCATCCTCTCTCGGCCAGCAAGACCAAGCATTAAGAAAAACAATCGTTCATCACTCGATCCCCCTTTTATTGCCATCAACCCATCATGGCACCCCTATCACTCTTATACCCTCATGCACATGTTTGTAATGTCTGGAATAAATGGATTAATGATTTCTCCCCCTCCCCACCAACATTTTCTCTTCTAGCAGTATAATAGGAATTAGACCTTAAACATCACTGAACCCTCAACCCGTAACCAATTAGGTGTCAAGGCGTGTAATGCAACACGCCCTCGGATACTCTCTGCACTTGAGCAAATATTGACTTGACAGTTGGAGTTTTTGTTGAAGGGGAAGGCTGAGTCCTGGTGGCAGGTCTGGCAACTAGGAACACGCCCATTACGTTCACTCGAAGGTTATAATGATTCTTTTCTTTATAAACTAAAGAGCGATGAGACTGCTTTGCCCGTGGACGCTTAGAGAGACTTGAGATAGGCGGTCAAGTCCGTGATGACTTTACTTAGGGGATTCAAATTGCCAACTTGGAAAATAGCTTTGAGCTCCCAGAAATTAACTGCTGTTGGAAAATTTCTCTTGGGCTATTGATATATTGCTGTTGGGCTTGCTTTCGAAAAATTGTTTTTGGGTTCTTGAAAAAAAGCTCTTGGGCTCTTGGTTAAATTACTCTTGGGCTCTTGAAAAATTCCTTTGGAGCTTTTACAAAATTGCTCTTGGGCTTCTGCTCTTGAAAATTGTCCTTGGGCTTTTGTGGAAAATTGCTCTTGGGCTTTCAGAATATTGGTCTTGGGCTCTTGTAAAATTGCTCTTGGTTCTTTAAAAATTGCTTTGGGCTTTTGTAAAGTGGCTCTTGGGCTCATGAAAAATTGCTCTCGGGCTCTTGAAACGTTGCTCTTGGGCTCCTGACAAATTGCTCGTGGGCTTTTGGGGAGAATTGCTCTTAGACTAATGGAAAAGTGCTCTTGGCCTAATTGAAAAAGTGCTCTTGGGCCCATGGAAAATTCCTCTTAGGCTCACGGAAAATTGCTCCTGTGTCTTGAAAAATTGCTCGTGGGCTCATGAAAAATTGCTCTTGGGCTCTTGAAACGTTGCGCTTGGGTTCCTGACAAATTGGTCTTGGGTTTTTGGAAAATTGCTCTTGGGCTAATAGAAAATTGCTCTTGGGCCCATGGAAAATTGGTCTTTGGCTCATGGAAAATTGGTCTTGGGCTCATGGAAAATTGCTGTTAGACTCCTGAAAATTCCTGGGTTTGCCAATGCAATACAAAAAGATATGAAGAGATGGTGCATCTCAGTATCCTGCTGGTGAATCTGTCCAGATTATCAAAATGTGATAATAATATCAATATCAACATAAAGTATTGATCACCTAGTCAGATTGGCAGGTTTCACGACGAATGCAATTTCGTAGGACGTATTGGGAGATCTGACCAGAGTTTTTAGCGCCCGAATCAGACATGCAAACTGATGACCTATAGATAAGAATTTTTTACATGCAAAAATTATACGCAAGTAGCTACTTACAACTTTTTTCTTGGATAGTATTTTTTTCTGTTTATTTTCCCACCTTTGGAGTTTATTACCTCTGGATTTTCTTTCTTTGGATTTTTTCCTCAGGATTTTACCTTTGGTTTTTTAAACTGCTTTTTACCATAGGAACGGACGTGAAAAAGTTTACGTTATGTGGTGTACCCTTGACATCTGCTTGTGTAACGGTTGAATTTGGCTGTATGATCTTGACAGATGTTTACATCACAGTGAAATCATATCTGACTAAACACCTTCGTTAAATTGGTCGAATTGGACTCTCTGACCTTGACAGACGTTTACATCACACAGTGAGAATCACATCTCACTAAACATCTTGGCTGAATTGGGCGAATTGGACTGTTTAACCTTAACAGACGTTTACATTACACAGAAAAAAGCATGTCTGACTAAACAGCTTGGTTGAATGGGTCGAATTGGACTGCATGACCTTGACAGACGTTTACATAACAGTGAGAATCATACGTGATTAAACACCTTTGTTGAATTGGTTGAATTGGACTCTATGACCGTGACAGACGTTTACATCACACAGAAAAAAAGCATGTGTGACTAAACATCTTGGTTTATGGGTCGAATTGGATTGTATGACCTTGACAAGTATTTACATAACACAGAGAGATTCATATCTGACTAAACATCTTGGTCGAATTGGACTGTATGACCTTGACAAACGTTTATATCACAAAGAAAAAAGCATGTCTGACTAATCATCTTGATTGAATTGAACTATATGACCTTGACAGACGTTTACGTCTCACAATGAGCATCATGTTTGGCTAAACATCTTGGTTGAATTGATCCAATTGGACTGTATGACCTTGACAGACATTTACATAACACCGTGAGAATCACGTCTGACTAGACATCTTGGTTAAATATTGATCGAATTGGACTGTATGACCTTGACAAACGTTTTGCATTACGCAGCGAGAATCATGTCTGACTAAACATCTTGGTTGAATCAGTCGAATTGGACTGTGTGACCTTGAGACAAGGTGAGAAGCATGCCTGGCTAAACACCTTGGTTCGATTGGTCGACTTGGACTGTATGGGCCTTGACAAACGTGTATATCATACAGTGAGAATCATGTGTGACTAGACATCTTGATGCATTGACAAACGCATGAGGGAATCATGACTACAATAGATGTCCGTACATCGGACTAACGAACTGAAGAAATGCGTATTTAGTAGCAGGAATTACTCTGATAGAAAGTTTATAGTGTTTTGCTTCTTGTTGGTGCAGTTCAACAACAGCATCGGCTGTGACGTACGTGAATCAAAGAAGTGGGGAGCTCAACAAGGTCCCCCCAACCCCTCCCAGAAAAAAAACCCACTTCTACATCATTAAAAATGTAGCGTTTGCGTGAGTGTTTGTATGCCTACTCCCCAGATCTGAGACAAGTACATTCATGAGTGCAGTGCCGAACGAAAGATAATTAAATTATGCTACGAGTAGGTATATTTTCATCGCTGTACCTTGATTTTTTTTTTTATTCTCAGATACGTGAAATGCAGGTTTGAAAACTGTTTCATGAAATCAAATTTCGATCAACTTAACCGGAAAGAAACTTGGTTGGAAAAAAAACTGATTGGACGCACGGAAAAAGCAGATCTGTAGGTTGTGAAAGGGTTGTCGAACATACGCTTTCTGAAGCAAGGCGGCTGACTGAGCGAGCAGAGTGAGCGATTTCCCACGCACTTGGCACTACTCTCACCTTCGTATAGGGGCCTTACTTCCAGAGGAGTAAACATATTGTGGCGTTTTCAATGATGTATAGACGAAATGCAGACGGGCTGAAGAATCAATGTGATGCAAGAATTGTGAGCAACAATTGCGGTTTCCTTGCAGTTGCAGCCGAACAATTTGTACATAGATTTTGTGATGCTTTAGCTGGGGGTCGAAGAAATTATCGGAAGCATGGATCGACGCCAATGCAGTGAGCAAAGCGAAGAACATGGCTAGTTTTATCAAAGGATGCTCGAGTGGGACCTTTTGGTTACTCTCTTCTTTGAGAATATTAGTAGAATGATTGCCCAAGCAGATACATTTGTGTTCTGTTATTGTTTATCATTTGCGATTTTGCTAATGACCAAGACATTAAACGTGATAACACACGCCATGTTGGTGCTGCACAAGAGAGAGCTTT
>JAHWFP010232389.1:2235-15443 GCA_023313725.1 Lithobius niger | reverse complement strand
GGCCTTGGACTACAAGTTCGGGTTATATCACTTTTTCCAAAGTCTTCCAAGAGATGGCGCCACTTACCAGACCTGCCGCACCGTTTTGGGGTTCGTTTTTTAGTATTGTTGTGGTACCAAAGCGGCCAACAAAGTTTTAGTCGCGTGTACTGTGCCATTGTCGGCGTTTGAGCTAAAAAAAAAAAAAAAAAAAACCCGTGTCTACTAAACCACACAACTTTAAACCAAACGACGATTGGTTCTTAATTTCGAGGCCCGCCTCGAAATTGGCAGCCTAATACGATGGAAAGGCGAATTTATTTCCTAAATGTTCACTTCCAGAAAGGAGTTGGATTGTTTTTAAGTGGGCGGCAACAATCGTTGCTTGCAACAATGTCGCATTGCACGGTACCGAGGTGAATTGTTTCAAAGGATTAATTTAAACATAGTAAGGTTACTTGCTTACTGAATGCTGGATTTCTCAGGGTTTTTTTAGCCTTCAGTCAAACATACGCATGCGACTTTTCCGGGGCTACACCAAAGGGGAAATGTTACGGGCGGCGTTTTCGGGGGGGTGCGGGAGAGGGTGCCAGGGCAAGTGTGTGTGGTGGGCAATGCGCGCTATCGAAGTGAATTGTTTCAAAGAATTAACTTAAACATGGGATTACTTGCTTACTGAATGCTGGATTTCTCAGTGATACGGTTTTCTTTTAGCCTTCAGTCTAACACACGCCAGCGCCTTTTCCGGGGCTGCACCAAAGGGAGAATGTGGCGGGGCGACATTTTCGGGGAGGGGGAGGCGGGCAAGCGTGTATGGGGGGAGGGAGCAGGAGTGTGGGGATTGGGGGTTAAAGTAATTGTGGGGGAGAGGGCATACGTGGGAGCCATTACATGTTCGGTCTTCGGTTTGATAAATTTAAAACCACAGACCAAACACCTGGAGGGAGGCGGGGTGGGGGGGGGGGTGCGCAGCATGCGCACGGGCACAACTAGTCTATATATAATATTTAGCTTATGAGTAGAATTAATGATGATGAGGGATCATGATTAAACAAACGAAGCTTCAATAATGCTGGCTATTACCCTGGAGCAATCAGCACGAGGGCGAGCGGGTTCATTCTTGCCACGGTAGGAAAGAAAAAGGGCGAGCTGCCGACAATAACAATTAATTCAATAATGCTGACTATTAGAGCCGAGTTGAATCAGCGGGAAACAGCTATATACGCCGGGGAACAACTAGTTGATAGGTATTTCGTTTGGAAGCCATGTCCCTTAAAGCATGGGAGAGTAGAGGGGTATGAAAACTTGTCCTCTGCATCCGTCCCCCCCACTTACCCCTCCTACCACACGGTACAATATATCAACACAAAATATCCAATTAATAATAATGCCCCCCCCCCAACCCCCAACCCCACAAAAAAAAAATCAGAGTGATCTCTTCAAATGATCTCTGCTTAAAAGTGCAAATAGAGAAATATTCAGTTGTCTTTGGTCAACAGTTAAAACGCAAAAAATAACCAAATACCAAAAGAGTGGCTGTTGTCAAAGTAGAGGCAACTGCAAAGCGTGCACCTAATGATGAAGTGGTCAATTCCCTGTTATTAATGTCCGTCTGTGGCCTGTCTAGGAGGAGACAAATTCATCATCTTCGTGTGTGTGGAGGACCAAATGTGGGTCACTTCTAACCAGCAATTGGTGGAAGGAGATTTTTTTTGTGTGAAATGTCTCTGCCGATCCACCGAACTAAAAGTCGTCCTGGGTATATAGGCTTCGGTGTGTATTTACGCAAGAAGGTATTCTCGCTCGCCGAAAGCTGTTTGCTGGTCTATAATTATTTATTAACAATCAGTTGAAAGTTTCTCCTGAAGGCACGCGACGGTACATAAGCGATTAAACGTGTCATTAAGTAACAACAAGAAAAAGAACAGAGTACATATTACATAATTTATTACATTAAGTTTAAACATTGTTTCAATGTGTGATTTATAGCTATTTCTAAATTTAAGGACGCGTTTATGCCAAGACTCGCCTTTGCATTCTCGCAGCTAGATACTGGACCAGGGTAGAAGAATGTATAGGTAGTAGTGCCATTCTTTCTCTCACAACGGTAAACATTTTGGACCAAAGATGTACCTGCTTTCAACCATTTACCGCCAGAGGGCGCTGTCGTGAAGTAACGGGAAGCGCAAAGCATCATGGGGTGCAAAACTATTTAGCGTCACTAAAACAAATTGATCACGATAAGAATACAAAATTAATCGGCTTAAAATATATCGTAATTCATATTAGGACATTAAAATAATTTTAAGAAAGATCAGAACTGGCTGATCAAGTTTTATTTTTAAAAACCAACATTCAATTTTAAAACGGTTTGCCGTTACGAGTGGAGCTAATTATCTCATACGGTTTTGTGTTCGGAGAACGTTCGAGTAGAGTCCTCATCGGCCGTTCAGGCTGAAGCTTCTTCCGTGGTTTACGCTTAGTGTAACGAACTGTGTACAGTTCGAATCGAACACAGAATAGGTTCTTCAACTTCGGATGTTGCCCTCGCACAAGTATTTCGTCTGTTTCCGCAGGTATTGTCGCTATTATCATAGTTACCATGGCAACGATGCCGCCATGTTTTATTTCAAGTTTCGCCTCCTACCCGGACCCAACAAGTGCTGCCTTCTGGTGCCGTTGGTGGAAGCAGGTCTTTTTTTACCCCCCGTTTTCAGAAAAGCGTCACTACCTACTTAATCTACCCTGTACTGGACATAACCTGAAACTCCAACATGGCGGCGGTGTTAGGTCTGCCCGCTCGCGACGAAAGCAGTCAATCATGTGAGTTCCACGACTGGGAAAATTGTTTTGTCAGGAGGAATTCTTTATCTTGTTGTCACGGATTATACAACTGCAAGCATTTACTCAAACGATGTAGGATTTAGCTAATCCAGAGAGCGTAGTTCACCATGGCAACGACACCATTGTCACCGCAATTAAATTCTTGCTGCGAGAATGCAAAGGCGAGTTGGTGCGTAAACACACCCTTACCTATTCTCGCACGAAGAACTTCTAGCGGTTATAGCAACATCCAGCCTGCCTTATAACCTTCCGCCTGCGTCACAACGCCCACGCGACGATCACATCCGCGCATTTACCACAGCTAGGGTCAACGGTAGCTTCGTTCCTCGCATTGCGCCTAATAGTCCAGCCAGCGTGAACCAATTGTGTCGTCAAAAACCGGAATGATTCTTGTATTTTAAAATCACAATTTAAAATTTTCTAGGCTAGTGTCTTATAATTTTGCTTCGGCGATCTATTGGAATAATTAATTTTAATTTTTACTGCATTAGCCTTCTAGATTTTTAATCTCATAGTAATTACTAGCAAACGATTTTTAATACTGCGCACACACAGATAACACTTCAAGGTCATTGTAGGCGCGCGATGCATCATATATGTTCGGGACGAACGTAAATAAAGTTAGTAATATTCAACAGAAAATCCCCTAGACGCCACATTTTAAAACGGATTTTTAGCAAGGGAAAGACTAACGGTAAGTAAATAGACCTTTGGGGCCGTACTTGATGTGGAGGATCGAGAAAAATGTGGGAGGCATATGCCATTAAAGGCGCGTTAATGCAACAAGAACTTCTCGCTCGCCGAATGCTATTTGCTAGGCAACCGTTATTTATTTACGATTAGTTTCCAGTTCGTATTAAATGAATGCGACAATGCATAAAAAAATAAATGCATTATCAATAACAACCCGGATAAAGAAAAACGTGCAACCGTCATTTTAAACATTGCTACAGCATTTGCTATTTTCGCCTCAAAGAACAGGCTTCTGGAATAGTGATCAGACGAAGGTAGAATAAATAGCTGCTGGCACCGTGAATTCAAAATCCAACGTGGCGTCCATTTAGGGGTAATCTAATCAAAGACAAACCATCGTATGCCGGCATTCAGAAATCAGTCCGTCGTCTTATACTGCAGGAAAATTTGTTTTCTTGTTGTCATAAGTCGACGCTTTTAAGGTGAACGCATCATACGCTGTGTGACGTCGCGAGGCACGAGGAGACACGTACAGACAACTCGAAAGCCACTTCTCGGGTAATGGCGAAAAGCAGCCAGAAGATTTAGCATTAACCAAGTAAAAGCTAGTGAGCGAAAAAATTATCGTTGCGTAAACCTGCCCTTACGGGTGTATTTATCAGCGACTCGTAACGTAAATTTCTCGCTCACTAGCTTTTAATTCGTTGAGGGCTCGTTTACACAACGACAAATTTCACGCTTACTAGCTTTCACTTGGTTAATGCTAAATCTAATGGCTGCTTCTCGCCTTTACCGGAGTATGTAGCTTTCAAGCTGTCTATACGTAGTAACCATGGCAACAACGCGGATGCAAATCTCCTCCTCGTGCCTCGCGACACGACGTACGAACCGTGCAACATGACAGGGTCGATATATGACAACCAGAAAACAATTTTTACTGCTGTATAAGACGACGGACAGATTCCTGAATGCCGGTATTCGACGATTTGTCTTCGATTCGACAACCCCGAAATGGACGCCATGTTGGATTTTGAATTCTCGCTGCGAGTAGCTATTTATTCTGCCGTCGTTTGATCACTGCTAGAAGCTGTTTTTTTTTCAGCGAGAATAGCAAATTTTGGAATTAGCGTGAAAAGGCAACAATGTTGTACCAATGTTTAAAATGACTGTTGCACTTTGTTCTTTATCCGTGTTGTTATTTATAATACATTTAATTTGTTGCCTATTACCTCATTCATTTAACAGAAACGGGAAATTAATCGTAAATAAATAACGATTGCCTAGCAAATAGCGTTCAGCGAGCGAGAAGGTCTCGTTGCGTAAACGCGCCCTAACACTTTGTAGCAGGTTAATTCTCGCCCTTAACGGTTCGTGCGGATTTCGACTTGTCTATACTTAGTAACCGTGTCACCGACGCGGACGGTCATCCTCTCCTCGTGGCTCGTGACACGAAGTATGACACATGCAGCGTGATGGCGTCGATTTATGACAACAAGAAAACAATTCCTGGAGACGAAGTTTTCTACCGTCGTTTGATCACCGCTAGAAGCTGTAATTCGTGAACAAGAACAGACAAATTCTGGAAAATAGCGAGAAGCGACGACAAAGTTATAGGAATGTTTTAAAGTTATTTTGGGCTCGCCATACACCGTTTCTAGAGCAGCTTGCACCTAAAGAATTTTGTTGCCTAAACGCATATTTAACGCGTGGAGTTCGAAACTATTTTGTCCCCCCCCCCCCCCTCGACTTCTAAGTCCTACCCATCACGATAAGACGAGCGATAGTCATCCTTTTGACAGGCCCTCAGCCCATGTGGTCAGGGACAGCAGTAAAAAAACCATTTCATGTCCCAGTCCCCCAACCATCACTAGACAACAATCACCTCTCATTCACCCCTAAAAAAGACTAGTGTCCCACCTCATTCCCCCCCCCCCTCACTACCCTCCCACCATTACCTACACCATTCTTCCGTTCAACTCACGCCATTTCGTAACATGATTGTAGCCAACTTGACAGCATCAGTTTGACAAGCATGATAACGTTAATGAATTGGAACTGACCTTAAGCCTAAAATTAAGTCTAAACTTCCGAAGAATTTAGGGGGCAAACAACCCCCAACCCCCACCCTCCATGCCACCTCACCTCCGGCGTCTCAAAGGGAACCTTGTTGCTTTTCTTGTGGGGGTCATTCGCCAACACCCCACTCTATCGCGGTTTGCTGGATAGTGAAATATCCCCTCCACTCAGCGAGCGAGCACTAGTGTGTTCTGGATAATTCTTCCAGGCGTGTTTTACCGCTGTGAAAATCTGAAAAAAATGTACATAGCGTGAAAAGTGGTGTGAAATGTGAAAAAAAAGTCGTAAGTTCTGTGATGTCACCGCCAGACAGCCAAACTCCCATTAACGAAAACAAAATTGCCCGTAAATGTTATCAAGAATTTATAAGGTTGGGGAGGAGAAATTGTGCCCGAGACCCCTTCAGAAACGTCTCAGATTGATTCCTATTAGTTCCGTCTAAGTTTATAGAGGGCGCCACGAGTTTTATGTGGGAATTTCTACTCATTTTTCAGCCTAAAATTAAACTAAACTAAACGAAACTAGCTTGGATTTAATTATTATTTAGCCTAGCCTAGCCTAGCTGTAATTTAGTTTACTTTAGATCTAGGCTGAAAAATGAGAAAAATATTACCAGATGGAATGCGTGGCGCCCTCTGAAAACTCTGACTGAACTAATATGGACGAATCTAACGTGTTTCAATAGGGACTTTTTAGAGTTACAAATTCTCCTCCCAAACCCTATAAATTCTCGATATTAGTAATAGACGAACAATCGCAATTGAGTCAAAGTTGTGAACTACTAAAAATGACAAGTGAGCAGCAACTATGACAACAAAATCCTTAAAATCAGTGGAAGCTATAAATAAAGAAATAAAAGCAGTACGTAACCGTGTAAGGCGTTCAGACGAGCATGTAAAACCGCACTCAAAAATCCTTTAAAGAAGAAATAAGCATTTGTTGTGTACGCGGCCTATCTTGAGTCCTGTAGGTATTTTATGAGCGGCTACGTCTTCCTGGAGGGAGCGGCTTTAATCGACGGCCGCCATTGTTTTTGTAATCATCTTGGATATCAACAAGGCACTCTGTTACCAAAAACATACAATTGATTATCTGTGTCGTTCTGGGGAGAACTCAAGATAGGCCGTGGACACTGTAGTTATGGTATAGTTTTACCACACATTTAAAAGGACATACCTTCTCACTATATTCGAGCATCCTGCGCGTAATATCTTCTGCAACTTTTTTTTTACATACGTTAGAGTGAATGTAGTAAAACCGTTTCTCATGAGGGAAAAAATAGGAAAATGAAAGCCTTTGCAAAATTTACATGCGTCTGAAGTACACGTTGCAAAACTGAGCCATCGGGGAAGCCAACCGGAAGAGGAATGTAACTTTAAATGCTTTGTTTTTTTATGGATTTTTTAATGCGGTTTTACATCCTGCTGTGTACGACGTAGAATGCATACATATCACTGTTTTGTTGTTTTTTGTTTTTTTTTACAAAATTGCTACAGATGCAAACCTGTTTGTTAATTTTGCTCTGAACTGGTCAGTTCGAGTCTTCCTGCGTTAGCCTACAGGCTGGCATTTTCCAGGAAACGGACGGAGTCGGGATATCTCAACAGAAGCCAAAAAAAAAACTCTGTCTGAATTTCCCTGTCCTAAAAGTACCGTTTTATGCGAAACAGCGACCATTTTTCTTACATTTAGTAGGTTACCCGTCGAACTAACAAATTTGCCAAGCACAAGAATTGCAAAAGATTTCCATTAAAAACTGGATGCTGAATAATAAATAGATTGGTTACCTATTGTCAAACCGTGACAAAATGTTAATAGGTTTTCGTGTTCTTGTTCCTTGGGTAACTTTTTTATTTTTGTGATTAGTGTGTTGCGTATAAGAGTTAAATTCCTTTTTACACTACCATTTTAAAACACCATCTTGCTGTAATTTGTGTTATTTCTTTGTCTGTGTACTTCGTTCCGTCGAGAGAAAAAGCGATGCCAAATGTACCCATACAAATCCATTTAAAGAATTTCGGGATACGCTCTGAATAAAATTTATCATTGGCTAATCGAACGAAACCCAGTTTTAAAATTCAAACTGTTCTAAAGGAGGGGGGGGGGGGGGAGGGGGGGGGTGGGGGGAGAGGGGGGGAGGGGGAAGGGGGAATTCCTTTCACTTGTTACAAGACAGATTCCTTGCGGGATTTAGAGCTTCAAAAGCCCTGACCCGACGAGTCACGTTTAACTTCGAAGTCACGTTCGAGAGTCGTTGTAGACGAATACGGTGCTCCGAAGGACAGACTCTTGAGGTTCGAATGGGAGTAGGGGTGAAGTTGGAAATGAAGGGGGAGGCGTAGAGAGAGGTGATGAATTTCCCCCTCTAGGGGTAACGAGGTGCACCTGCAGCTATTACGCCAGGAGAATAATGTAATTACTTTCTTGTTGAAAGCCTTAAAGAGTTCAGAAGAGTTCAATGTGGATTTAATGGATGGAGAAGAGAACATCTTTACAATTTTTTTTTTGGGGGGGGGGGGAGGGGGAAGAGGGGGTGGGGGAGGCGCGAAGGGGTGGGGGAAGCACTAATACTGTGGCAAGTTTATGCTCAGTCTATTCCCAATGTAAAATATAATTGCGAGGAATCCATTAGTAGACATTATTGCAGTGCTAGTAGAGTTTCTTTTTCCCTATTTCCTGTTCCCCCCCCCCCCCCCCTTTTTCGGATTGTGCTTCTCTACTTTTTCTTAAGTGATCTTATTGTTGTTCAAGTTCATTGCCAGCTGCTGAAAACTTGACCTGTAGTTTGTTAATTTTTTTGATCAATCCCAGCGTCGTCTTGACGAAAGTTACTTCCATTTGTCTCCAGTGCCCCGTGTTGTTAGCTCAATGCTACCCTCTTCACCAGTAACTAGGCTAGATGCAAGGGGTACTAGCGGGGAAAAAGAAGGGCGTCTTGCTGTTAGAGCGGTTTTCTTAGGCCTAAAACGCGCGATTTTTGTCGATTTGTTGGGAGTTTGCTGAAATTTTTAAGCAAGTGGAATCTTTTCTTTTCCGATTACAACCTCGCAGCATAAGGGATTGGAGAAAACAACGTTTTTTTAAGCCTACGAAATCCGTACTCAAAGCACTGTCTTGACTAGAAGTGCCATTGTTTTTCCCTCCATTTTAATCTGGTGCCCCTTGTAGCTATGCTAGCCTCGTAACCAACATGGCGTTATTGTCGCTACTCTATTGAAAACGTCATTGATGTCACCATGAGTGGGATCTCGGGCAAACTCACACATTCACACACAAAAAAAGCTGTCCCATCTAATATTAACCGGTGCGACCTAGAGTTGTGAATTCAATAGCCCCTGGATTAGTTCTACGAGATTGCGGCCGGGCCTTTCCATTCGTTTTATAGACGACGGCCTCTAGACGCCACTTTCCCAAGTTGATGCACTAACCGCCATTCATTCATGTGGCCTCCCATAATGGCGGTCGTAATGCCTGGAGGCTCCAGGCGCAAAATATAATGTGTCAGTGGGTGTCCTGTTTGCCATCTTCCATCATTAGGATTAATTAATGGGGAGGATCGAGGCCCTAAATTGGGGAGAGGACGAATCAAGAAAGACGCTTCCTGTTTCCTGCGTCCTCTTGTGCGATAACATATACTTCGATGTCCGTTAAGACGACGAGGAGTTAAAAGGGCAAGTGGTTCGACAATTTTCTCTTGTGCATTAAAAATTCTTCACCTTACTTATAAGAAAAATTTATAGGATTGGGAGGAGAACTTGTGACTCTAAAAAGTCTCTATTGAGACGTGTTACATTCATTACTATATAGGGCAGTGACACAACGTAGTATTATTGTATATAACTCTATGTTGGAGCCAGTAACAGGGTTAGCTGCAAGGGTCACTGGAGGGGGAAAAGAAGGGCCGTCTTACTTAAGACAATGCTGTTAAGAGTGGATTTCTTAGGCTTATGATGCGCGATTTTTGTCGATTTGTTGGCAGTTGCTGACATTTTTAAGCAAGTGGAATCTTTATTTTCCAATTACAACCTGACAGCATTAGAGATTGGAGAAAACAACGTTTTTTTAAGCCTATGAAATCCGCTCTCAAAGCACTGCCTTGACTAGAAGGGCCGTAGTTTAACCCTCCATTTTAATCTAGTGCCCCTTGCAGCTATCTCCCTTGTAGCCAATATGACGTGACACGACGCTGCTCTATTAGTTCCGTCAGAGTTTTCAGAGGGCGCCACGCGTTCCATGTGGTAATTTTAACTCGTTTTTCTGCCCAAATCTCAAGTCAAACTAAATTACAACTATTATAAGGTAAACTAAATAATAATTAAATACAAGCTAGTTTCGTTTGGTTTAGTTTAATTTTAGGCTGAAAATGATTAGAACTTCCCACATAAAACTCATGGAGCCCTCTATAAACTTAGATGGAACTAATAGGAATGAATCTAAGACGTTTCAGTAGGGGGTACCCTAAGTCACAAATTCTGCTCCCCAACCCTATAAATTATTGCATATAGGAATCGGATCCAGGGATGATTTTAAGCAATTTGTACATTTTTTTTTTATATTTGCAGTATTTTTGCTAAATTTTCCGTCAATAAATGGCGCTGAATGGTCTGCAATTCTACGTCAGTCCATCTGAGTGACCTTGGAGTAATTACGTCGCTTCATTGCGGGAGGTGCTTGTTTGTACCGAAAGTAACACGCAGCGGGCGACAGTAACGCCACATGATTGTGATGCCATCAGAAACTGTGGTGTCACGTGATCTAGCAGCTGGAGGTTTTGAACTTTGGCTTAACGCTTTTGCACGTCAATTTGACAGTTCTGTGCTTAGATTGAACAGTTTTCTACTTCAATTTACCATTAGTGGATTTCAAATTACCACTCTTGGCTTTGGATTTAACACACTTGCGCTTGAATTCAACACTTACGTACTTTAAATTAAAGCATTGAAACAAACTCTTCGACTCTTTCAAGAGTTTCAATGACTAAACCAAATTACGTAAAAATAAAATTACGAAATTACAAAAAAAATCCGTAATCACACAAGATTATAAAATACAAAGAAACAAATTACGAAAAAGTGTGCATATACTGTGCCTAATAATAATTCATCAATAGAGCAGTGACACGACGTAGTATTATTGTATATAACTCTATGGTGGAGCCTTAATGGGTTAGCTGCAAGGGGCACTGCGGAGAGACACAGAAGGGCGTCATACTGAAGCCGATGCTCTTAAAAGTGATTTCTTAGACCTAAAACGCGCGGTTTTTGTTGTTGGAGAAAACAAGGTTATTTTAAGCCTAAGAAATCCGCTCTTCTATTGTTTTTCCCTCCACTTTTATGTAGTGCACCTTGTAGTTATGCCCTCCAAAACCCATACTGGTGTCAATATGGCGGCAAACGTCAGGCAATAGACGTCATAGTCGCTGCGGCACTGTCGTCACGTGACCTTGGATTCTTGGCTTCTGGCTTGGCCCGTTGTAGTGGAGGGGGCCAAAATGTCACCCTGCCGCCATTTTTTTTTATTTTCGTTTGTCGTGTGATCAGCGCTGATGCCATGTTTTTTTTTCATCAAATTGGTTTACAATTGTAGTATTGCGGGAATGAACGGGTGCAGACGGGTTCGTCCTTTTTTTCAATTTCCAGCAATTCAGTCAGCCATTCGTAAACTAATTGAGCAAAACTAAACCAGCCAAACGTCGTCTGCTTGATTCGAACGCGAGTGTTTACCTCCGTTACAAGATGGCGGCACGCGTTGTTCGGTTGCCTTTAGCAACGGGCAACGTTTGATGTTATTGGCGGTGCTCTATAGAATTCACAATAATGTAAACCATTAACATTTCACTCTATAATCTTATTAAACGATATCTAGCGTATAGGTAGGCTAAATTTGTTACGATCTTCATTACTGGTAGCTAGTTGTGACTTTAAAGCAACATACCACCTGCCTTACAACCTTCCGCCTGCCTCACAACACCCACGCGACGATCACATCCGCATATTTACCACAGCTAAGGTCAACTGACACGGTAGCTTCGTTCCTCGCAGTGAAAAACATAGCTACTGTCTCAGTTGGCATTGCGCCTAATAGTTCAGCCAGCGTGAACCCATTGATTGTGTCGTCAAAAACCGGAATGATTCTCGTATTTTAAAATCATAATTTATAAATTTCTAGACTAGTGTCTTATAATTTTGCTTCGGCGAGCTATTGGAATAATTAATTTTAATTTTTACCGCATTAGTCAATTAGATTTTAGATCTCGTGGTAATTATTAGAAAATTAGTAGATGTACATACAGAGATGAAACGTCATGATTATTGTACGCGCGCAATGCATCATTTAGTGACAGGTCGTTAGTAAATAAAGTTCCATTATATTCAACAGAAAATCTCCTAGACGCCACATTTAAAAAAGGATTTTTAGCAAGGGAAAGACTAACGGTAAGGAAATAGACCTTTGGGGCTGTACTTGATGTGGAGGATCGAGAAAAATGTCGCTGGGAGGTATATCCCTTTAAATTTTTAAAAATGAACAGGAGTTATATGTTATACATTGCTGCAACAAATTTATTTATTTTTCATTGTAATTTTGTTGGCTTTAATAATGTTATAAGTTTGTTTCGTAATTTTTTATAATTTCGTAATTTCGTAAGTCATTATATCACGAAGACTATCCTTTATGGCGCTTCTAGCAAAACCCAATTCGAGTTTTGCCACCTCTAGAATTGCATGAAACGTTCTGTACAATATCCCGACATGGCTCCATTTAGAATAATTTGGTCTCCGTCTTCCTCGTTGGTCAAGATGTCTATTCATTGATAAACCCATAAAGATGATAAACATTTATCAATGAGAGGAAGCCAAGCGTGAAGGCGAGGGAAACTACGGAAGCTGTTGGAAGCCATTGATAAAATAAAATGCCTTCTCTTTTATCTCTAGCTGAGATAGAGTTGGTGGCGCTGAGGCGTGCGTGTGTGGTGTTGGCACTCACAGGCTGCAGTAGACTAGACGTCACTTGTGTGTAAGCGTCTGCCCACCATTTTTGTTTGATGAAATGCAGCCGCCACCCAAAGCCAAGTTCGACTCGCCCACCAACTTTTAAAGTTTTAGTGTCGACCGGTTTTGAAATTATTTGTCCTTGACAGTGAGGAAATGTAAAGATGGTTGAAGGGTGACTATAACAGACCGCAAACTATCCTGAGGTGACATATTTTTTTTTTAATATTTACGAATTTCCATGGTGTCATCCGAAGCTAAGGCCGCGAATAATAAATTGGTTCTCATAAGCTCCCGCTTCTATTCATGGACTGCGGCACTTCTTTTTGTAGTTCAATAAATAAAAAATAAAAAAATTAAAAAAATAGTGCGCGCGTCATATCGCGAAAAGAGTTACTATTTTTTTTTTATGTACTTAACGCGTCGTTCTGTCCCTAACAGCAGCCTGTAGACAAAAGAAATGCTTCCAGGAAACCTGTACTTGTTAACTTGGCCATTCTGCGTAAACTAGTCTAGCTCAAATGTTACCAGTTCTTATTTCAGTTGCACACTTACAGGCTACAGACAAGTCCGGCTGAATTACAGACTAATAATTACAAAAATAGAAAATAAATACAGACTAATAAT
>JAHWFP010232387.1:33388-58316 GCA_023313725.1 Lithobius niger | reverse complement strand
AACCAGATATGTAGTAGACGAGCCAGGACATGAATGTCATCATTCTGTGGGATTATGGCCATCCCATTAGGGGTCAAATCAACTTGTGACTAAAAAAAAAAAAAAAAAACTAATACGTCGTAGCTCGAGGTTAGGTGAAGCTGTTCATTTTATTAAAATATGTAGTGTGGTAAAGCTGTTTTTATACAACACAGTTCCAGCATGATCTTTGTTAACTGCATTGACTACGGTCTCCGATATGCCCGGATGGTAGCCTTCCCGGCATGTCTGCTGTGTTTGCATTCAGGGAAGAATTCGTACAGCAGGGTTAACAACATTTCCTAGCATAAATGCAATTAAAAAAAAATTGTTTTGCGGGCTTCTCAGAGCAGCGGTTTTCAACCTCTGGGTCGCGACCCAAATGGGGTCGTGGGCGTCCTCTCGGGGTTCGCGATATATAAGCCGGAAAAAAAATTATTTTACTTTTTTTTAAATCTTTTAATCTTAAAATCTTTTTTTCTCTAAAATTTAATCATTTCTAATCATATTTCTTGCCTTATGTGATAATTAATAATTATAATGATTATTGATTGTAATGTATATTGTATAATTCTATAAAATACGAGGGCTATTTTTTAATGAGCAAATGGCAATGTTTAAAATGCAAAAAAAGCGTTGGCTTCCCGGGGCTCCGGACCCCGCTGGGGAAGCTCACAACGCTCCCCCAGACCCCCCGGGTTGTTAAACCGACTGGCGAAGGAATTTATTTGGGAGGGGTCGCAGTTTGAAAAAAGTTGGGAACCACTGTCTTAGAGTGTACTTTAACAGATGTTATGCCATTCCTGTGTAGAAGCAAATGAACAATTAAACTCTATATCCGTTATTCTAAATATGTATGCATCCAGCTTACTGTATTCGTATCAAAAGGCTTCGAAGACGTCGCACTTTCACTACTATTGTTAAAGGTGAGTTGGCAAAAATACAGGTGAATGTCACTCTTTTACAAGTACACTCTAGAAAGGGTCAAGAGAGTGCCATTCTTGGCACGCACGCTTTACCCTTTCTAGAGTATACTTGCAAAACAGTGCCATTCACCTGTATTTTTGTCATCCTTGGCACACGTGCTAGAGGTTCGCCAGTGCAGGTCTACATGCCCATGCCGGAACTATGCTGTGTGAAACCAGCTGAATTTTTAACATTGGCTTACCTGTAATTCGGTCACCATGTGCTGGGTTTGCGTATTATCGTCCATGTTACAAAGTGCCACTGCCACTTCATCAGCAGTGAATGTCCGTTTACTCCCAGGCGGCTTTGGACTCTTTTTTGCCGAGTAAGGTTTCGTTTGGTGAAAAAGTTCCTCCACTTTTAAAATGGGCTCATACACCTCCACAGTCAAAATGCTGTCTTCAGCTATATCAGTTGCATAAGATGAAGGACGTACAATGACGTAAGGTGAGCCCGGAGGTTCCTCGAGAAGAAGCGGTGAAGCACTGTTACTCATAAGGTCTGTCAAATCAGTGGCAGAAAGTGACTTCCTCCGATTTGAGAGAAAGGCACCTGGAGGAATTAGGTCCTCCTTTAAATCGCTATCAAACTCGGGGAGAACTATTTCTGGATTATTCAGAGATGGCTTCTGCGACTCAGTTGCTGAAGAAAGTGGTGAAAGAATTGTTAAGTCTGCAGAAGTCTGACCATTGGGGCTAGGAATGGACTTTTCTGTAAATGTTTGTTCCCTTTCTTTCAGCGATTTGTCCACGCACTTCAGTTTTTCGGCATTAGATGATTGTGAACTATCACCATTCATAAGTATTTCACTTGAGCTATTGTAGCTTGCAGCAACAGCGTTACATCCGTCATCTTTTCTGGTAACCACGTTTGAGCCACTCCCTTCATCTTGCACATGGCGACTTGTGTCAAGTGGCTGTGGCACTTGGGTCTTGGTCTCATTTTGGGGTTTAACACCAATCTGTAAAAGGATACATAGTTTAAAGTTTGACAAAAATTCATTTAAAACTGGTCAACGAATCGCATGAATGATGCGTAGGAAAAAGTACTACTATTACCTGGAGGAGTAACAGGCTAGTTATATGCAATACGAGGGGCGCAAGGAAGCCAACACTTCCTAGTTCCCCTAGCTATTGCGTACAGACAAACCCGGTTCTCGACCAATAGCTGGAACCCAGCCACGGACCGAGAGCCGATGGCCTTGCTGAGGTGCTGGCCACTTGCTTAACCAAGTGGCCAGCTCTTGCACACGGCTCGTTACAATTGCGTAATTCCTGCCCGGGGTATTCTATTGTTCGGCATTCGTGTAAACACAACGATCCTGCATTAGATCTTCAGTTGGTGTTTGGCCTAACAAGCTGGAACCTCTTGACGACTACGGCTAGCAGAGCCAAATGTGACGCTAGTGCCTAAATGCAATACTTGCCTCAAAGTCTTCTAGCTTTGTAGTAGCGACAGACATGTCATGCTAGGTGTTACATATTTTGGGGGCCTACCATGATCCAAAACTTCGGGATTGAAAAATCTGAATCTTGAATTTTGTTTTAGGAATTCAGTAAAGAAAAGATAAAATTTGGTAGAATCACGGCATCACCTGGAGGGTTGTCTCCGTCACGGTATTTATCCTCACAACAGACATGTCATGCTGGGTGTTACATATTTTGCGGGCCTGCCATGATCCAAAACTTCGGGATGAAAAATCTGAATCTTGAATTTTGTTTTAGGAATTCAGTAAAAAAAAGACAATATTTGGTACTATCACGGCATCATTTAGAGGGTTGTCTCTGTCATGGTATTTATCCTCACGTTGACATTGTGAGTCCTTTCTAATTAGTAACGGAACGAGAAGATGATTATTAAAAAAATGCTTGTTCAAGTTACTCCCTTTCTGAAAATGTATATTCCCAATCACTTTTCTGATTGGGAATATAATGAGTCATTCAGAAAAATTTATGAGAACTGCGAATTAGATTTTTAACCGATTCTTAACTAAGTAGACCTGGTCACTAACGTAGGTGAATTTTGATTATTCTCTGAGTATTGGTTTTGCACCATCAATTTTTTTGGCATCATGTAGGTCGATGTTGAATAACCAAAAAGTAATGGAATTAACAGGATCACATTTAAAGCAGTGTTTCGTAAGGAATAAAAGTAAAATTTGGTAAAACTTAACGAATTAGGCATAATAACTGCATTTAAAAAATAGAAAATTGGCCTTTTAAATGTTTTAAAAGTATTACATTTACTGAAAATGATAAGGTATGGCAGTAAAAAAAAACTCCTTGAAGAGGTATATGGAAAATAGTCTTTGATGGAGTCCGCAAACCCTTTAAGATTGCCTGTATTAAAATTACATAATATTGACACGATCTTCACAATAACCATCATAGCCTACCTGACATAAATTGTGGATAGATTTCACCAAAATCTCAATTCATCCCGACTTGTTAAGAAGAGACTGAATCTCTGTTCTTGGAACTTACCAGTTCGTCTGCATTACTATTTGCATCTCCCGTTAATATCCGATCTTGGGGAAAGAAGTTTAATGATTCCTTGTCTAATGTAGGAGTGGTAGCCGGTGATCCACCTTGCTGTAGGGATAAGAATTGATGCCAGAAAGCTCTTCTTCGGGCACCGGTGTTCTCCTTTGTATCTGCCACCACCGTGGCTACAGGTTCGCACCCACTAAGTTGTAGCAATCGTTCGCACAGCTGGAAAACTACCTTAAATAAATGAACACAGAGTAAATACCAGACTGAGTATCTAAAGTTCCTTTTCTTCCAGCTATGCAGCAATTTGGAGTTCGGCTACTAAGCATGGGGTGTCAGAGTGTGATATTATTCGAGCTATGGGACGATCAAGTCTAACGTGTATGATACGTTGATAGCCTGCCTGAAATTGTTGACACCTGAGCAATTCATACATTCTGTGAGAACTTAAAACAAAACAAAAAGCTGAAATCGTCAACATTGAGGGCTGCCGATGACGAGCGAGCAGCAGTAATTGAATAGAAAAAAAACTTTCGTATGTCATCACGAGTCCTGAAATTGATATCTTGCGGTCTTTGGAAACGACCATTAACGCGCTAGACCACCACACTATCTGGACTTTGAAATTCATTCAGTCTGTCATGAATGTCCGCAGTCCAAAAAGTCGCCTTTATGCTTCTGGACTGTTTGTAATATTTACGACAGTTGATTTCCGTTGACTTTACTAAAATTTTGAGATATTGACTAGTAACTTTATTTAAAAAAAAACAACTTCTAGATAATATCAACAGTTGGATGGGTTTTAGGAGAATTAATCATTACAGAATTAATCTGTAGACGTGCTACGGAGAGAATTAATAGTTATGCAGATCACACGTAGAGGTCGCCAGGGATTTTACTCGTATTTTCTGATGACTTCCTTTGGGAAAAATTACTTTCCATTTTGATCTAGTTGGGCCTTTTTAGGCATCTTTGCTTAGTGAATACTCGATAACAGAAATAGGGATAATCCGATATTGATATCGGTATCAGTATAATCTGTATTTATCGGTGTTTTTGCTATATCGGTATCGGACACGCACCCGTCTTCCTTACAAAACTAATACCAAGCGTGGCAAAAGCAACAACCAAGTGAGAAAAGCTAAGTCATTTGCTCAGTTTGTAATGAAAATGTAGCACGTGATAGTTTCGACGCTCTCAACGACCAACCGACCGTAGTTTTACAACGACCGACTTAAAATCTGACTGAGAAGATGAATATACTAAGCCGTAAGTAGGAATAAGAGTAAAAATGCTGTTGTTGCTGTACAGAACTTTTTGGATAATTTTAGCAGTTGGAACCCACACAGAACCAGAAACCGAAGTTGCATTTGTATGCAAGCTAAACTTTTAGTTATGATTTTTTAATTATTATTATCGGTATCGACATCAGCATCAGAATCAGATCAGATCAGATCAGTTATCGGTATCGGATTGGATCGGTAAAAAGTCATATTGGCCGATCCTGAAACGGAAACATGATAACGCAAAACAGTTGCAAATGTTACTTGCAAAATTTGCAAAAATACTTACAAAAATACCTGCAAATAAGTATATTGTTCACACTGAATCGGTACAGCAGCAATTTACAGAGCCTCTACTAGGTTTTAAAACTAAGATCTACGCTGAACGCCCAAGTTTCCTGAATGCGGATTCACTCCAGAAGCGTAGGCCTAAAACTGACCTATAGTGTCTGCGGCCTATCTCGAGTTCTCCGCAGAACGAACACAGATAATCGATTGTACGTTTTCAGTAGCAGAGTGTCTTGTTGATATCCCAGATGGTTACAAAAACAATGGCGGCCATCGATTAAAGCCACCCCATCCAGGAAGACGTAGCTGCTCAAAATATACTTGCAGGACTCAAGATACACCGCGCACACAATAGCATTAACGTTTTCTCTACTTCATGGCCTTTGTGGTGTTGATTTTTCTCATTATTTCACACTTGGTGGGGACAACAGAATGAGAAGTCATTGTTTTAAATTAACCATTCAGCAAGTAACACGCGACTGTAGAAAATATTTCTTTTTAAACCTGGTGGTTAGGGTGTGGAATCAACTACCCCCTGATGTTGTCATTGCATATTTGAAAATGAAGCTCAGGGGTGATGACTTGGATAAGTATTTAAGTGGGATGCAACATGTGTCACAGTCTTTGACGTGTTGGTTTTTATTGTTGTTAAAGTTTTTACACGCTTGTGTGTACGACGTCAGCCTTTTGTTGAGCCATCTTTCTAGTTTTTAGTTTGATGATTGTGTGTAGTTTACAGACTGAGTGTAAGTTACAACTACTTTTGTTCATGCCAGACCTTTTCTTGTACATGACAATATATCGTTATTATTATTGTTCAAGCAATAAAATATTATTATTATTATTATTATTATTATTATTATTATTAACTTGTAAATTGTGCACATACAAATACTATCGTATTTCGTGCAGAGTGTGACAATAAACTATTATTATTATTATTATTATTATTATTATTATTAACTGTGTTCATGCATGTTAAAACACCGCACATGATAATTCGTCATAAAAAAGAAATCTTTCTAAAAACATTAAATGACTGATTGACTGTAAACCACTAAATAAGGTCAAAACTGCAAAATATCTAGGTTTAACTATTGATCAAAATTATAAATTTAAAGAACATATTGAGCTACTTATTAGTAAAATTAGAAGCACTCTACCAAAACTGTATCATCTAAGACCAATACTAAATAATGAAAATAAAAAAATTCTCTATTACGCAATGGATTGAGTCTCATCTGAGATACGGGATAGAAATTTATGGTTTTGCACCAGATTATTTAATTAAAAGATTACAAAGCATTCAAAATAAGGTGAGAGCTAATTGATATCAAAATAAGGTTATTAAAATTCTATTTAAAAACAATGATCATATTACAACTAAAGAAATTTATCAAGTAAATGATATTTTGGATGTTTTAAAGCTTAGAAACTTTGTAATAATAATAATAAAACATTACTTTGCCATTTTTAATTCACTTGACAAAAAAGTTTTATCAAATCGATTATTAAATACTTTACAACTGAAACTACCATTTTTTTAGGAATAATTATGGAAAACGAAATAGCAATTATATTTTGCCATCAATTTTTAATACATGACCAAAGAATCTTTTTTTTTTATTGATAAGTATTCAACTTTAAAGAAACAACTAAAACAATGGATAATTTTGCAGGGAACTTGTTTAACTTCTAATGAAAAATTTTATTTATTTTGTTGATGCTCTAACACTAAAAATCATTGATTACTTGTTTTAGTATTACTGTATCCATTCACTAAGTCTGTTGATGTATTCTGTGTAACTAATCAACTTA
The DNA here is from genome assembly GCA_023313725.1 of Lithobius niger. NCBI lineage: Eukaryota > Metazoa > Arthropoda > Chilopoda > Lithobiomorpha > Lithobiidae > Lithobius > Lithobius niger. The sequence goes on along the minus strand of JAHWFP010232387.1, from coordinate 51,454 downwards.
ATTGTATGATGTATTTATTTTTTGTTGTTGATTGCACCATGGTTTTGTAATTTACTTGTACCACAAACACAACTGCATTTATTGTAGTTCTTGTGGTCCTAGCTTAACAATAAATAAAAAATAAATAAAAAATAAATTATTATCATTATTATTATTAATAATAATAAGAATATGTACGAAGCTTGGATAAGTAGCATATTAAGGTATGGCATAGAAATTTATGCATTTGCCACAGAATATGTCATTCAAAGACAGCAAAGAGTACAGAATAAACTAATAAAGGTACTTTTTGGCAACATAGAAGAAAAAACAAATGACATATACATTAAGAATAAAATATTAAAAATAAAAGACCTACGAGATTATGTAATAATAGTAAAAAATTATTATACAAACATGCACAAAAACTATGATGAAACTAAAAGTAAACGTTTAAGAGCAACGTCACAAAAATACAAGCTTCCACGTCGGAATAATTCATACGGAACAAAAAATAAAAACTACCATATACCAAACATATTTAATAAATTAGAAAAATATTTGCTACTTTTCCAAAGTAAGAAAGAGCTGAGGAAGGCATTACTAGATAAGATGTTAAAACATTATGAAACTGAGTAATTATTTTTAACTGACGTAAAACTGGTTAGGAATTATAAAATAAAATATGACTGAAGTGTTGAATATGGCAAATAAATTAAAAATATAAAACCAAAGTACAAAAATTCAACTGTGTGAAATAAAATGTGTAAATAAATGATCATGATATGTGTTATTTATATGTTTGTTAAACTGTAACCAGTGTATTCATTGTATTGCTGCTCACACAAGTTTTTACTAAACCTTCGAGCATTGTTTGCAATAAAGATTATTATCATTATTATTATTATTACTATAAAAATGTAGGCCGAATTACACATAGTGCCATCTAGCAGAGGTCAACTAACTATTGCCATAGTACCCAGCATGTAGGGAAAATATAATCCAGCTATTAACTCTATCCCACTACCCACCCTAATTGATAAATTCGATTAAATTGCAGGCGTACAATAGTTTGTTAGTGTAAGTTTGTAAAGCAAGTAAAACAAAGTGCCTATAACTTGTCTATAATTGATGTCACATCCAACATAACCAAATACACACGAGAATATACAGAAGCAGGATTACCTTCGGTAAATACTTGAAAGTGCGGGATTCCTCGCCATGCAGCACCGTCTCCTGACGATGTAAAAACTCCAAGAGAGTAAAATCACCGAATCTGTGGGAACAAAAACATCACAAACGACACTTCAGAAATCACACATCAGAAATTACGCAGAAGAAAGGGAAACAATAGCATCGCAAGAAGAAAATTATACATTAAAAATAACTATAATCCAGTAAGCCTTTTATTTAATTGAGTTGACATGATCAAAATTTGAACCAGCAAACTTAATAGGATTTAAAGAGAGTTGTGTGTAGGCCTATTGATCAAGTATTATTGGAGCCTATGATTTTATTCCTTTTCTAATAACAGCACCAACATTTTTTTTTCCGGTTACGACTTTATAGCCGATTCAGGAATTATTTATTCTTGAATATCCACCTATGATGGCGATTACAGTGAGTAATTTCGGACACCTTTGGAATGTAAATATACACTTACACCACCACGAACTAGTAGAAATGAAGTTCAACTTGCATTTTCGGGGATATCATCTGTCCCTTTCTTCTGAAGCACTTTTCATGGACGATGGCTTCTCTCTCGCACGGTGTTGATCAGTTTTCGAATCGGTTAGGCCTCTCGCGTCGACGAGGTGATATCCAGAAAATTCAAGTTGAACGTCGTTTCTAATAGTTCATGTGGTGTAAGAGTAAATTTATGCTACAAAGTGTTTATTACGGCCCTGGATACAGGGCTCAGATGACAGCCATCTGAGTTGTGATCCGGTTTTCGTTGGGTCGAATACTGGTCACATCCATCTCAATGGTTAATGCAAGTCCATAATAAATGCTCACCAAATCTAACTGTAGCCTATGAATTTAGTTGTTGAGTTAAAGTGTGGTTTCTTTTACTCTTGTATACGTCAACACACAAAAATATTTGAAATCACTTTCTAGGACACGACTGTACTCGAGAAACTTTCTACATTTATTGACTACTCACCCTCCTTTCGAGAACACGGTGAAATTGGGCAAGATGTGCTGAGCAAATCGTCTGACACATTCCACTTGAGCTTCTGACTGGATTGAATTAGGCCTGAAAGAAAAATTAAAGCTATTTAAGCTTCTCATTAAATTGAATTTTAAGCGTATAAGACGCGGATAAAACTACTAGAGCTTCGGACCGGATTGAATTAGGCCTGAAAGAACAGATTAAAGCTATTTAAGCTTCTGATTGGATTGAATTCTAAGCCTATAATACAGGGATAATGCTACTAGATCTTCTGATTATATTGAATTAGGCCTGAAAGAACAGGTTACAGCTATTTAAGCTTCAGATTAGATTGAATTTTAAGCTTATAAGACGAGGATAAAGCTGCTAGATCTTCTGATTGGATTGAATTAGATCTTTCATTTCTCACATTTTTTTAATATTATCACTGCTCAGCTGTCTGCCGCCTCTGCAACCTCTATTCCATATATCTGCTTGAGAACTGTCAGAAGCATCTTACACTGAATGGTTATATTCTAGTTTTTTGCCAAATATCCCTGGTTTAATTCTGGGCTCAGCCAACACCCGTGTATTCGCTAAAAGAAGTATCCTGGAAATGCACTCGTGTTCATGTCGATTTTAGTTTGTAAAAGATCTACAAAACACTTATAGTCTTCCAGCCCTACGACCTCTCTTTGTATTATTACGCTACTCATGTTCATGCGAAGTCCATTTTTTGTGTATACCCTTTTTCCCTTTTTCGATTTGGTTTTGCCCTGAGAGACGTACTACATTGATGTAGAACACATTTTAACTTGGTTAGGATTAGTACTCTACATCTGACGTCATTTGTGATGATTGTTCTCCATCAAACGTCATTTGTGATGATTGTTCTCCATAAGACGTCATGTCTGATGTTCAACATCAGACGTCCTTTGTGATGATTGTTCTCCATCTACTTCCAAGACAGTTGTATCATGTTGGCCTATCTGTCTGGACTCAAACGGCCTTATTTGGGGATGACAGTTTTTCAACACTAGTGTGAGTATGCCATAGAAGTTAATTAAATCGTTAAAAAACATGAGTTTATTCGTCACTGTGCAAAATATTTGATATATTCGGGCGGTAACATGTTTGGTTCGTCCACTTATATTTCAGTACGACAGTTACTCATCCTATCCATCCTTGAACGGACCTCAAGTGTCAAGTGAAGCTACGATTGTGTAGTTTTGTTGTAGACGTGATTATGAGAGTCCGTTCCTCTTCACCAAGCTCTAACTATACTACATTCCGACAGTCTTCTAGACTTTTGACTCCGATTTTTTTATGCGAAGTTACATTACTCATAGTCAATGATCACCCTTTCCACCTCTGTGATATTGAGTCTCGCACTCAACTCCGTTACCAGGTCTTTTACCGAAGAACTTGTCCATTCTTAGAATGCCTGGGACCCATGCTGCTATCTCTACTCCGTTACTTAATGCATTTAAATCTTGCTATGCTTAATTTCGAAGATTTAATTTTTAACATTTCTGTGCAAGGGCTGGTAGGTGGGGGGCTACTAGTACAGTCTTACTTCTATTTCTGTTTCACTTTGCTTTGCTTACCTTTTTAGCCTGACGTAATGGATTGCTTGATTAGCGCTAATGCGGCACCAGTAAATTAAGAAACAGGCGATCAGGACTCCAGTGCGACCTGCAATCAAAAATGGATCTTTGTTTTGGTATTTAGATTCTGGAGAATGCCGCAGCTGTTCATCCTTCTCTTAGTTCAATCATAGAGTATAGAAAGTTAACTAGATATCGCAGCTTACCTCTTCCAAGCGTACACCAAGCCTGGCGGCAGTTGCGGCTAGACTAACACCTATGCTAATCCTTTGCGTGTGAAGCAGCACGAAAGCAAAGCAATAGAAGAGGTTTTAGTAGCCACAGCTACCGCTAGGGGCCGGCGTAGGCTTGGAGAGGTAAAGTGTAATATTTATGTTACCTTTCATCCTGGGTTGGATAGGTTTTGGAAAGTTTCGGACTGGAGGAACTACTTATAAAAAACCCGCTAGGGAGAGAATTGTTAGTACCGCCAATCGCACCTAGACAGCTGCAGTGGTTTTAGATGGGATTTTCTGATTACTCGCATACGGGAACTAGTTTGGCTCTACGTTGGTACCTAATGATTTCTTAGCAAACATTCGCTAATGCAAAATATAATCATAAATAATCAAATATAGGCCTAATTATTCAAATATAGATCTATTATTCAAATGTAGGATTAATTAGTCCAATACACACCTAATTAATCAAATACAGGCCTAATTAGTCAAATACAGACCTAATTGGTGAAACATAGGAATAATTAGTCAAATATAACCTAATTAATCAAATATAGGCCTCGTTAGTCATATACAGGCCTAATTAGTCAAATATAAGCCTAATTAATCAAATGTAGGCCTAATTAGTCAATGTAGATGTAACCACACAAATATTGCCTTAATAGCATGTAGTGCCATCCAGTAGACGGTAGAAGAACTGCTGTTGTACTATCTAGCATGTGCAGGAAAAATCGTCCCGAAAACCGTATCCTCTATAGAGCAGTGACATTTGCCGCCATATTGGCGCCAGTATGGGTTTTGGAGGGCATAACTACAAGATGCACTACATAAAAATGGAGGGGAAAACAACGGAAGAGTGGATTTCTTAGGCTTAAAATAACGTTGTTTTCTCCAACAACAACCATCGCGCGTTTTAGGTCTAAGAAATCACTCTTCACAGCATCGGCTTCAGTATGACGCCCTTCTGTTTCTCTCTGCAGTGCCCCTTGCAGCTAACTCATTAATGCTCCAGCATAGAGTTATATACAATAATACTACGTCGTGTCACTGCTCTATACAATCCTTGATTTTATCCACTGTGTGACGTGCTGAACAATGCGACAGTAAATCCATACTTACCTAATCCGGCATGGCAGTGGATGGCAATCTTGCCTTCTTGTAAAGAAAATGCCATAACCTTGACAATGTCTGTAATGGCATCTAAATGGCCCACTTGGTAGTCCTTCCTAAAAATAGTATCGAACAAGTTAACAAAATGTTCGTTAACTGTATTTAGTGTACAGATTAAAGTTATACGACATTTATGCTATCACACAATGAATCCAGAGGTGCCTACTTCAGACAAACATATACGAGGCAAGTGTGCAGCTGACAAAATGAAAAATTCTCATCCCATCACATTGAGTCCGGGAATTGCTTTATCCCGGCCTGGCTTGTGCCAGTGGAACACTCAGGGGAAAACGGTAAAGTGGCCAAATGCTCCCCCCCCCCTCCCTCCCGGACCCGGATTTAAAAATAAAATGTGGTAAAAATAGACAAAAAAGGCATTCAGCTAAATGAACAAAATTCTGAAAATTGGCTTTTTTTAACGTTTTAAAGACACTAAAAATACTGAAAATAAAATGAGTTCCATTCCACCCTCCCATTTAAACCCCTTACCCCATCCCTCCACAAACCATCCCCCATAGACCCATTAACTAATTCGCATACTCCTCATTGAATTTAAATTTTTTTGCCTTCCCTCCCAAACCAACAAACTTCTTGGATGTGCTGCAGGCTCGTGCACCTTTTTTTTTGGCGGTTTTGCTACATACACGGTTTGCACATGACCTAAAAACATCAACTGATAAATATTTGTAATAGGAGTATGTACAATTATACTTACCATCCGAAGTTGTAAAAGAAGACTGAAAAGAAAAAAGAGAAAAAATACATGAGTACGTAAATAAAACGTGATATTCAGTTTACATGGCGGCAGCATAAATTTCCAACACGTAAGCATTAGGAGTATGGCCACTACGATTTTCCTGCCGTTTTTCACTTGCTATACGTGGAGATTTTTTTTTCATATGTTGTGTAGTAAAGTTGCAGTTTTGTTATTTGGTCATTTTGCCTTGGTCCGAATTTCATCAGGCTGAGGACGAATTATCATGCGAGGGACTATAGTTGCATAGCGATCCGATGAAGCGGGAATCACGTGATCATCGTGACACTCTAAAAACAGCAATCACACAATGCAACACTAATCTAAGGCGAACATATCGGACATTATATACGCAGCCACTACGTATATCATTTACACTATAACACAAGGATAATAGGTTTCGGAGAATTCGAGGGCAACAAAACATAACGACAACAGGTTTCGGAGAATTCTAGGACATTAAAACACTAGAACAACAGGTTTTAGAAAAGTTATTTCAGGTATTTCAGAAAAGTTCGACGACACAAAAACACAAGGACAGTAGGTTTCGGAGAGTTGAAGGGCACTAAAACACAAGGACAATAGGTTTCAGAGGAGTTCGAGGATACTGAAACACAAGGACAATAGGTTTTGGAAGAGTTCAAGGATACTAAAACACAAGGAGAATAGGTTTCGGAAGAGTTCAAGGAGACTAAAACACAAAGACAATATGTTTCGAAGAGTTCAAGGGCACTAAATCCCAAAGAAAATAGGTTTCGGAGAGTTTAGGACACTAAAACCCAAAGATTATAGGTTTCGGAGAGTTTGAGGACACTAAAACCCAAGGACAATATATAGGTTTCGGAAAGTTTGAGGACCTTATAACCCAAGGACAATAACTTTCAGAGAGTCTGAGGACACTAAAACATAAAGACAATAAGTTTCGGAGAGTTCAAGAACACTAAAACACAAGAACAATAAGTTTCGGAGAGCTAGAGGACACTAAAACACAAGGACAATGGGTTTCGGAGAGTTAGAGGACACTAAAACAAAATGACAATAGGTTTCGGAGAATTCGAGGAACCTAAACCACGAGGACAATAGGTTTCGGAGAGTTAGAGGAATCTAAAACACGAGGACAAATAGGTTTCGTAGAGTTAGAGGAAAGTAAAATACGAGAACAAACACAAGAACAATAGGTTTGAGAAAGTTCCAGACTGCAGAAAACGTCTTACACAGAAGTATCAGGGAGGGAATGATATTATTAGTTCACCAGATCACACCTATTAGAGAGTGCCAGGGGGTTTTACTTGTGATTTTCTTCTCACTCCGTATGCCTCAAGAAAAAAGGTTCCTTATTCGAACTAGTCCATCCTTTTTCAGCACCTTGGCTTAGTGAATACTCGCTAACACAAATTAGACAAAACATAGGCCTAATTTCGTGTATATGTAGACCTAAATACACGTGCCACCATCTATAATAATAGTGTCTTACGACCAGTGACGGCATCAGAACTGAATTGCTTAGGCTGGGCGGGAGGGGGATCGTAGGTGGGGGGGGGGCGACAGATACACATCTGGAAACAGAGTGGGCCAAGGACTTTTTTCAAAGCACCTGCATTAGGGTATTTTATTATGTTTAAAAACGGGTTGGCTTTCCTGTACGGCTCAGTTTGGCAACATTAGTTCACACGTGTGTAAATGTGCACAAAGGCATTCATTTTAATATACCCCCCCCCTCGTGAGAAACGGGATTGCTACGTTCACTCTAATCTAACCTATGCAAATGTCGCTAAAGCTCATTTCTAGCAGCACGCGCAACATTAGTGAGAAGCGATGTTCCTTTAAGTTCAACCTGAACGTAACGTAAGAGTCCAATGTTTTGTAAAATACGCCCCATAAACACACAAAATAATAGTATACCACATACTAAAATCGAATATAGGCGAGAAGGTAGGTAGGTCCTTTTAACCGTTCACATACAAAAGTCACTTACCTCCATTTTGCATAAATGCGTCCGGTGAATACGAGAAACCGCTAGGATCCAGGCTTTTTCCGCAGTGAGCATGTTCTCCCGGCTGCTGAAGATTTATTAAAGTTTTGATGCCGTTCCTAAAAATAGATAATTGTCAGCTTTGTAACAGTTACGTACGTATTATTTTTTTTCAGTGCCGTCTCTTTCGCCCAAATCTACCATTTCACTGCTCTCACCTGTTGAATTGACCAATGAGGTCCGACTTCTCTATGACGTCCACATTTGGGCGAGCCATTGCAAGAATGTTGCACGTGACCCTGCAAACCAAAGTTCAAGCAAAATTAAGTAAAAGGAGAATGGAATTAATATGCTGTATTTGATTCACATCTATATATATATGTATATTTCGCTTAGGTGTAGACTTAATGATGATGGTGAGGGATCATGATCTCCGGCCAGAAGCGAGCAGTACATCCGGCCAGAAACGAGCAAGCGAGCAGCCTTTGTATTCCAGCGCGGGGAGAGGGTGGTGAGGTTGCAGTAGAGGGCGTGAGGAGGTGGCTGTTTGCTAGAACGGCCGGGGTCAGCTAGTATACGTTTATTATGAAGACGGGTGGTTTTACGGAAATCCAGGAACGTGCTAGTGGAACCTTCCAATCATCAGATTGTAGAGGACGTTGTACCAGAATAGCATGACACCACTCTCCACTATCCAAAAAGGCTATATAATTCCACAAGAGGCCAGGTAGCAGGCACCACGCGTCTGGCTAGGAAAAAAGCATTGGTGAAAGCTTATCAGGACAGCATGCTTCACGAAGGGGTAGCTTCGACACCGCCTAACGCCTTATTAATTTCCGCCAGCATGAACATGAACATGGCTGGTAGAATGTAATAGAAGTGATCATTAGGAAGGGGGGGGGGGATCACCAGCGGTGGTGTGGGGGGGGGGAGGGCTAATTTAAGTCCCATGATGTACTGATATTTCCGCAAGCATGAAAATGAACATGGAAAAACATAATAGAAGTGAACATTAGAAAGAATGGGTTCATTAGCAGTGGAGGAAGGAGGGTGGGATGAGTGAGGATGCGAACGGAAATCAGCGTTCGTTAGGCAGTATGCGCAACAATTTGAAGAAGCTAAATTCGGTCAAACACGGACATACACATGCGTTACAATATGTAACCAGGGTTGAAAACGGTGCATTCAACACCACCCATCCGTAGCACGGGCTTCAACTAGTCTTAAAATAATGCTGCAGTGCAAAAACTGCAATTTGGTTGAAAACTATATGGCAGTGACACGACGTAGTATTATTGTATATAACTCTATGGTGGAGCCAGTAACTGGGTTAGCTGCAAGGTGCACTGGTGGGGGAAAAAAGAGCGTCTTACTGAAGCCAATGCTATTAGACTGGATTTCTTAGGCCTAAAACGCGCGATTTTGTCGATTTGTTGGCAGTTGCCGACATTTTTAAGCAAGTGGAATCTTTATTTTCCGATTACAACCTAAGCAGCATTAAGTGATTGGAGAAAACAACGGTTTTTTTAAGCCTACGAAATCCACTCTCAAAGCACTGGCTTGACTAGAAGTGCCGTTGTTTAACCCACCATTTCAGTCTAGTGCCCCTTGCAGGTATCTCTTGTAGCAATATGACGTCACGTGACGCTGCTCTATAGACCCACCAGACAAAATTAATCAATGTGGGGACGTCTTTGAATTAGTTTTCAATGCAAAATGTGATCCTAAATAACGGTGTTTCTCCCGTTAATTCCGTAGGGCATTGATGTCGCGTTTGGGGAAGGACTCCAGATACAAACTTGGCTTTACGACTGCAGTATAACATGGAACTTCCGTTCCATACCTTTCGGGTTTACAGCTTCGTGGTTACGCGGGAGCGACTGAGTGGGTTTCTAAGCAGGGATGAAGCGTTGTCAGTAATGTGAACAGTACCTGTTGTCGTCTAGGTGTACACGTTTTTGGCGCTGACACGTGTGACAACTATTATAGGTGACCACGGTATCGACCAGGCTCCGATGCTGCGACGATGGCTACCTGTGTTGACCAGACTGGCTCTGGCTGTAGTGTACCGTGCACACCAGCTCGTTCATTCAACGTGTGTAATATTATTTCTTTTCCTTTTTTTTTTTGTTGTTGTTGATTTTCTGTAATTCATTCCTTGCAGGCTAAATGACCGAGTGTAGAATTCTTTTTATATGCTTTTGTACTGTAGTCCGACTAGTATCCAATTAAGTTATTTTTTAGCTTCATACTGACTTTGTAGATCACAATCAATTACAACAACAACAAATTTTAGGAATGGGCCAAGTGCTTCAGTTCATCATCATTCTTGCGTTGTCAATGGCGTTGCTAGATTTATACCGACCGATAAATTCGTTTATTTCCATTCATCAAGTGAACTGGTAACTTCTTTTATATAACTTTCACAATGTTAAAAACGATCAGCAATATATCCCATATCACCACACTTTGCAGTGCGTGATATTTATATCGACACACTAAAAGTGTGGTGATATGGATGCCGTGTACAGTTAAGTGGAGTGAAGCCACGTGACGTGACTGTGAACGACGTAATTTTTACAGGATGAAGTTTCCGTGATGTGCAACACGATAATAGACACCAGTCCATTCAATTAAAGAAAGCGTTTCTCCTACACCGTTTTTTTTAAGTAAATCCCACCCTCAAGATAGAAAACCCCCCCCCCCCCGATCAAATGGCATCGGTCGCCAACCTGACTGCATCAATACAATTTTATGCAAACGTGACGACATAATGCTTGCGTAAACAAAACAGCTATGAAAGCAAACTTTCCATTTACCCCAAAAATTTTCATTTCGAAAGAAGGGACTGTGCGATAAATCAGTTATACCATCCAGGGCGAACTGTATCGGATTTTTGAGCTGATGGGCGATAGCCCTAACATAGCCAATCAGTTCGAACTACGTCTCGATGGCGTCTTGACGTCATCTTGACGTAGTTCTTGCGGATTGGTCATGTGCGGGATGTTGCCCGTCGGGTGATAAATCCGATACAGTTCACCAGAGGTGGTATAACTATTACTTATGTATCTTTGTGGAGACGTTCAGTGTCATTGTTTAGGAAAATAATCCTTGCGCCATCTTTAATCCGCAGATTCTGTAGAAAAAACCCCCTCGAGGTGCCGATGAGTACGATGCTCATCAGTGACGTCGCATTGAGGGAATCGGAAATTAATTGCGCATAAAAGACAACCACAGATGAGGATGTTAACTCTAGATACCGCATCTTACCTCTTCCAAACCTACGCTGGGGCCCTGGCGACAGTTGCGGCTACTAATGCCTCTGATAATGCCTTGCCTCCGTGCTGCTTGGCACGCAATGCATTATTAGAGGTATTAGTCGCCACAACTATCGCCAGGGCCACGCATAGGCTCGGAACAGGTAAGATGCAATATCCAGTTCAACATCAACAAGTAGCAGACGGTAACCCTCCAGTGGCTCGCTTTACTGATAACAGGTTACAGAATTATTACGATAAAATTATCCCTAACTTAGCAAGAACTTCAGTGTATAGTAAATCCTTCCTTATTAGGGGAAGCCATTTTGCTCATCAGCGCTAATATTTTGGATCGTGAGTTTTTTTTTTGTTGACATTGCTCTCCAGAATCTACGGTTTCCTATAAGCTGACGAAGTGGAGGGGGCGAAACATGACTTTTATTGCACTTAAGTCACGATAAGACCACCTCTCCCTACGCCCCCCCCCCCCCCCCCCCCCCCCCCCCCTTCCCGGGGTTGGGGGTAGGGGTTTCCAGCTATTTCATATCTTTCGATTGTTGTTTGAATTGATAAACTGAGTCGAGCACTTTTATTGTTCCACACTTGGTTGAATTAAAGGAGCTAGTACTTGAACACGTGCTCTAAATTTAACGACAAATTCGTCTCCACTTGTTCCCCGTGGCCTTTCGTTTTCCTACAGCCAAAAATAAAGAAGAAATTAACCCAGGAAAAAGGGTTAACGAAGCAAACACTTTGCATTAAAGACTGGCCGTGTGAGAAATGAGAATATCAAATACACTAATCTGAGACAGAGAGAAAAGACAACTGCCCCGACTGGGGCCCGAACCCGGGACTTCTTGCTTGCTAGCCGGGCGCTCTAACCATTGTGCTGCCGGAGTGGACCTTGCCGAGCTTAATGACTTTTCTACCTTTCTCAGTGGCGATCTGAAGGTCACAAACATAGACAAGGACAACTTGCTCCACACGAAGAAGTAACGCAAGTATATAAAGAAGAAATCCTAACGAAACAGTCTACATTAAAGGGACACCCGGCCTGCATTATAATATTCCGCGTGCCAAATTACAGCTACGCGCAGATCGTCATCCGAGCAATTACAGCGCCAAGGTCGGCTGGGGTGGTAGCTGCGTTCTTCGCATAGCTGCTGTCTCGGTTGGCTTTGTGAATAGTACACGAGACAGAATCACAAACCGTCACAAACCGGAATGATTCTCGTATTTTAAAATCACAATAATTATAATTTTCTAGGCTAGTGTCTTATAATTTTGCTTCGGCGATCTATTGGAATAATTAATTTTAATTTTTATCGCATTAGTCTATTAGATTTTAGATCTCATGGTAGTTATTAGGAAATTAGTAGACGTACACACAGAGATGAAACGTCATGATTATTGTACGCGCGCAATGCATCATTTAGTGACGGGTCGTCCTTGAATATAGTTAGCAATATTCAACAGAAAATCTCCTAGACGCCACATTTTAAAACGGTTTTTTAGCAAGGGAAACACTAACGGTAAGTAAATAGGCTTTGGGGCCGTACTTGATATGGAGGATCGAGAAAAATGGCGCTGGGAGGTATGTCCCTTTAAAGACTGACTTTGTGAGAATACAGTGTAAACTAATCTGTATTATTTCTAGTGTGAAAGCCAAGAAACAATTTGCTTTCCCTCCTTGTATAAATTTGTGACCTTCATGAAGTCACCACCGAAAAGGCTGGAACCTTTTGCCAGCGTCTGCCCCGGTAGCACAGTCGGTAGAGTATTCGGGGTAGTTGTCTTTTCCTTCGTTCTCAGATTAGTGTATCGTTTTATTCCATAAGGACAGTTTTTAATGCAAACTGTTTGCTTTTATCTGCAGCCAAAACTGATTCGAATGATAAAATTGAAACTTTTGCATTTAGAAAAAAAAAAAATTATCAAAAACCTTCTGACGTATAGAAAAAAAATGAGGCGGCACAAGTCTCAATCACTGAACATCGAGTAGAAAATCGGCCTCCAACGATGGCCGAAAAAAAAACACCCTGGTGCCCCTTTTTTTCAAGGTCATTTCGTGATGTACTGAACTGTGTTCATGCATGTATCCGGACTTTAAATTAACCCGCTGCCATGTCCCATAACTGTTTACGACTGCCTGTTCACCATCCGTTAGAGCAAATTTTAAAAAATAACTATAGTTGGAAGCCTCATCGCACACTGCATGTGGATGGCATCAAAGTAGGTGAGCCTTTAGTTGAGATTTAACTTTGTACCGTTGCCCGTTGTAGCCTGCAGGCAAGACGACACAGAATGGTAGAACAACACGCCACAACACGCACCACTCTTATCTCTTTCTGAGGGGTCCCTCAGCAAAGAGACAAAGACAAGGCCAGTGGGTAACAACCTCTCCCAGTGGCTAACTAAAGGAGGGGGTGGGGGTCTAGAGGGTTCGTCCCTATTCGGCAAATTGGCCGAGTCAGTGTTGGCATTTATATTTCAGACTTTTTGGCCAAGAAAGTAAAATTATCACCGACCACTATTATCACTGACCATTCTACTATCGTTCAGACCCACCCGCCACACAGTGGCCAGTCCGCCCCAGCAACTTAGGAGTAGATCGTCGCTGAGTTACTGAATTTCACGAATATCAAGTAAAATTCGACTGAAATTTAGCCCAAGAGATGCGCAAGTTTCATTACTAGGGAAAATCGGAAACAAGCCAACAGCGAAAAACATACAAGTTTCATTACAGCAGTGAAGCCAAGTTGAAAATGCAATTTAGCCACTTTTTTCGAGCATTATACGTGCAGAGATCCACCGGTCACTCGCCAATTGGCGATTAAATGGGGTACGTTAGCAATTAAAATATTTTTGCGGCCAAACCGAACTGAGCAAATTTTCACTGCTATTGGGCGGATTTTAATGTTTCAATACACCATTTTAAAGAATTATCTACCAGCTTTCCAGGTCCAAATGTCGAGCATTTAGCCCTTACTGTTCAGAAGGGCTAAATGCTATTGTGATACAAATTTCTTGTTATAAAAAGTTTTTTGAACCTAGGCCTATGCCTACAAGGCCACGAAAACATACCATAATATTTATAAAAAAAACTATTTCTACGACAGATGTTACGGCTCACTAAATCGAATTGGTTATTTTTCCCTTGGCAACCAATTTCTAAAAATAATTACTTTTTTTAGACATCGGATATCAAATTTAATGTGACGATATTAAACTTAACTTGGTGAGACAGTTTCGCATTTGGCGACTAAAAATGTTTGGTCTACCGGCCAATAGAGCATCGTCAAGGGACGTCATATTGGCTACGAGACACCATTTGGAGGTAATAGCTACAAGGTGCACTAGATTAAAATGTAACGGAAAAAACGGCACATCTAGTCAAGACAGTGCTTTGAGAGCGGGTTTTTTAGGCTTAAAAGAACGTTGTTTTCTCCAACAACAAAAATCGCGCGTTATAGGCTTAAGAAATGCAGTCTAACAGCATTGGCTTCAATAAGACGATCTTCCTTTCTCCCTCCAGTGCTCCTTGCAGCTAATCCAGTTACTAGTTTCACCATAGAGTTATACACAATAATACTACGTCGTGTCACTGCCCTATAGAGCAGTGACATTTGCCGCCATATTGGCACCAGTATGGGTTTTGGAGGGCATAACTACAAGGTGCACTACATACAAATGGAGGGAAAAACAACAGAAGAGCGGATTTCTTAGACTTAAAATAACGTTGTTTTCTCCAACAACAAAAATCGCGAGTTTTAAGTCTAAGAAATCACTCGTCACAGCATCGGCTTCAGTATGACGCCCTTCTGTTTCTCTCTGCAGTGCCCCTTGCAGCTAACCCATTAAGGCTCCAGCATACAGTTATATACAATAATACTACGTCGTGACACTGCTCTACAGCGAACAAAGAAAAATTTTTTAACGAAAAAGTTCAGTCAACAACATAAAACTCAGTTAGTGACACAACTTGTTGAAAGAACGATGTTATAACATTAATATATGCCTAACTAATGCATCGTTTATTTTAGCGGGCGACACGTTAGCGCCTAACACTTATCACAAATAAAATATATATGAGCACGGCGACCACCAGCCACTTGCGTCTTTACACCTAAGGGGTTTGGCTCTTTTCATGCATCTGAGGATAAATAACAATGTGACAGAAAAGGCTGAGAGTTTGATCGGGAGGCTGTGGTCGCTTGACAACATAAAATTAAGTTACTGTTGGAGGCACAGCTTAACGTTTTGTTGCAAAAACGACGTGAATAATGTTGATTTTTGCCAAATTACGGGCTACAACGCCATTTTTTGTTCCACGAAAATAAATTCTTCCATGCTGTAAATAAAGCTGAAATTTTACAGATGGCAGTAGTTTCACCATAGAACGTTCCTTTTCCCGGTTGGGGGTTAGGGAAAGAGTTACCAATCAAACTTAATACTATTTTTCAAGGGCAGAGTAACCGTATTTTAATTGTGCATTTCGATGATACAACAATTATGACGACTCAGGGAGTGGACGATTGTTTTCAAGTCAAAGCTCAAGCACAAACACTCCTTACTGTGGGTTCTGTGCACAGTCTTCACATATTAGGCACTCATTCAGGTTTAGAAGCGTGATCATCCCCAGCGGAGTATTTGAGAGACGAGCTTATCGGTTGCCTCTCCAACACCAACTGACTTTCTGCTGTCCAGCGACTTGTATTTATACTAGTCGAGAACAATAGAGATAGCCTACGTCACGTCACCAGCTGTACTGCGTAGAACCGGATCCACCTGGTTGGGCCAGGGGAAGCCGTTCATGCACTCCTGTTTGCACTCGTCCAATAGTCGGGTTCAGGCGGCTATTGGGCGAGTGCACTCACAGATTGCGTAACGGCAAGGCGCACCACAAAGTGTAGGCTTCGTGTGTAGCGTCTTGCTCTCGTGTAAACAGCCGGTTTCACGATGGACCCAATATTTGGCTTACAACAATGAACGCGAAGATGTAAGTACGTAGCACTACAACAGCAACACGAGTGAAGAGATATTGCTTTTCCCATGTTGCTAAATAAGCCAAGTTCGGTCAGTGAGTTTGGTTTGTTTTGATATTTGCAGGATGAAACCAATGCAGTACCGATAACGAAAACAACAACTGTTTAGCCCAAATAAGGTAGCCAACTATACTAATAAAAAAGGTGACTGCTTTCCTCAAAACGGAAAGGAAGCAAAATAATAAAAAAATAAAAAAAAGGGATCGTAAGTAGGTAGCACGACAACAAAGGCCAGAGACAAGAATTGTTGCTTTTCCCCCACTGTTAAGTAAAGCCGAATTGGATGAATTTCTCGACAAAGACTAACACACTCGTAAACCTATTAAAAAAAATCATTAATACTTAGTAGCAGCGTGCAGAATAGAGGTCGACCGAATTTCGGTTTCGGTTTTGGTTTCGGCACCGAAACCAGCAAATTTTCGGTATCTATACGACACCAGTCACCATACCACATACTTAATGATATGATTAAATGACCAACAACAATTTAGATTAAATGACCAACAACAATTTACGCTCATACGAACATACGCAACGCGCTTCCCGGCATAAGATCCTAGCCGGACCGATACCACAAGAATATTAACCTGCAAATTTTGTAAGCTGTCCATTGGGTGGCGAAGCCAATTAATTCTTCGCGAATCCCTCTGGATTAATCACGGCCAGCTGTCATCGTTGCCGTGTTCGTTACCACACTACCAGTTGGCATTCAGCGCGGAAAATGCGTAACCACGATAAATATTTACCTGGTTGCTACGCGTATCTGTCAACGTTCACGCCCATACGTTGTAAATTGTAAAGACGGCTAAAATAGTACCTACCCCACGGACTGGAAAACCGGCAGCTCGCGCCGATGCTTGAACGCGTGTGTGTATTAGTGCGCGTGGTCGGGAGGGAGAGGAGGGGGTGCTGTTTTCTGATCAAGAACTGTCTAGCTTAGAAGATTGGCCCAATAGATATACCTAAAATAATTAGTAAAAGATATAAAAAATAAAATGGAAATAAAACTGAAGACATGTGTTATAAATCTGGGCTGAAGAATTGCGTGAAAGAGGGAAGGGCACAGTTGTGTTTTTTTTTTGTTTTTTTTT
Source organism: Lithobius niger (assembly GCA_023313725.1). Classification (NCBI taxonomy): domain Eukaryota; kingdom Metazoa; phylum Arthropoda; class Chilopoda; order Lithobiomorpha; family Lithobiidae; genus Lithobius; species Lithobius niger. The sequence goes on along the minus strand of JAHWFP010232387.1, from coordinate 34,209 downwards.
TTACCCTGGGACAGCAGGTGAGGAGAGACTTAGATTTTAATGATTTTTTTAACGTTTTTGGCTGGCTAAAAACCAGTGAAAACGTTGATGATTTGCCCACCAAAAAGTGGCACGCCGTGCAACACTGGTAATAATACTGTCGTATATTTTTAGGTCAGGTCTTTAAAAGGACATTCCTCCCTACGCCATTTTTTTCGATCCTCCACATCAAGTACGGCCCCAAAGTTTTATTTACTTACCGTTAGTCAATCCCTAGCTAAAAATCCGTTTTAAAATGTGGCGTCTAGGAGATTTTCTGTTGAACATTGGTAACGTTATTTACTGCATCCCGCACGTATACGATCCTTTGCGCGCCTACAATAACTATTACGTTTTATTGTCCCCGGTTGTAACGACACAGTTTTTGCGTCAATGTTGTCACGTGATCCGCAATTCTTCTGCTAGGCCAGACGTCGTTCACGTGATCACGAGAAGTCGAGGGCGGAAGTGACCTTGTAGCAGTGGCATGTACACCATACAGTCAGACTGGCAGGTGCCAGGGGACCACCTGCATTGGGGGCTCCGGCTCACCTATCAATTGCAAGCAAACTTGCAAATTTTAAATTTCAACATGTCTGTTCATGCAGCACCTCGCCCTGGGAGTCTGATAGTGACTTACGAGTAGACAACCAAGAAAGCGAACTGTTTCCTTTCTTGGGCAAGAGGACAGTTTGAAAACTGCCCAAACTTGTCTGTCAAATTTCTCAGTACACATTTGTGTCTGTGAACCACACACTTGTGCCCACCAGTTAGTTTGGTAAAAAAAAAAAAGGCCCTTACCC